>SZWC01003946.1:156121-167799 GCA_023375785.1 Penium margaritaceum | reverse complement strand
GGAGGGGGGGGGTTGGCGGGCTTCTGAGCGTGCGGGAGTGCGGGAGGGGGGACAGGCAGGCAGGCAGAAGTAGAGACGGAGGGCCACGACCACACAAGCCCCCAACCCGCACCCTACAACACAACAACCAAGCAGCGATAGCTGCTCACCAACGCCGTGCTGGCTCGCGGTTGCGGTCGTAGGGGCGTCGACGGTTGGGCCGCCGTCCTCCTCTTGCCGCCCCCTCGGCCTCCGCCTCCGCCTCCTCCTCCGCCTCCTGCTACGCCTCCTACTACGCCTCCGCCTCCGCCTCCTCCTCCGCCTCCGCCTCCTCCAAGGCCTCCGCCTCCCCCAGCATTCCCACTCGAGGCCAAACCGTTGCTGCCACCGCCCCCGCCATTGCCGTTGGGCTCCTCAACAACACCAACCGTGCCCCCTCCTTGCAGACTGCCGCCCATTTCGTAGAGTACCCTGCGCTGCAGTCCTCAGCCCCGCGCTCGATCCGCTGCGATCTCAAGCGCCCTGAGCGGGGCTGCACGGGCGCAGCTATCGGGCCTTACTTTCGCGCGCGCCACTGACTGCGCGTGTGCATGTGCACGTGGCTCTGCGCTGCTGGCTTGCCAGCCAGCCGTGTGCCTGCCGCCTTGAAGCTTGAAATTCAGCGGCTCTTCAAATAAATTCCGCTAGCGGAAACTCACAAGCCAGAGCGCCCCCCCCCCGACCCCCAGTCCGCATATCCTGGCCCATGAGGCGGCCGGCGTGACATCAGGGAATCCAGCCAATGCTACCGACATGCCTGCACGAGAAAATGCCGTCATCAGCGCCGGCCCACCCCTGAACTCCAAGTCGCCCCCTTTCTGGCGCGACCATCTTCGAGAAGCCCCCATTCTGAGCATTCTTACAGAGTCAACCCAAGTCGAAAAACAGGCCACTCGGTCACCGCCGTTTATCTATTCGTTTTCCAGGTCGCTCCAAGTTCTCCATATATTGCTATGTCGCATCAAATTTCAAGGTTTTCAGTTAATGAATTTATTCTTCTTTGGAGGCCTAGGAGGACTTCATCGTTCGAGATTACAGCATCAGCATACAAATAAGATGGTCCCTTGAAGTTAGTCCTCACACGTCAGCCTCTACCGAGCCATCATAACATAAAGCGAGGAAAACAAAACCGGAAAGAAAATAAAAATGGGTGATTAATTCCTAAAACTATTATTCTGTAAACTAAACAATCAAGATTTGTTCTTGCAATTTTGAACCTACCCCCCCCCCCCCTCTCCCCCTTACGACGAGAGGAACGTAGGTGCTTCACAGGGATGAGATGCGGGACAAAAGGCAATTCGGGGTGATGGGAAAATTGGATAATTTCTATTAAGCAGTAGGTACACTTCGATGATAGGTGTCATGTGCGTCGAGCACATATATACAATGCCGAGAATGAGAATGAGGCATAAGTCGAGTCTTTAACGCTTGAGCAGAGCGACGCATGCGAGGTCCAGCCGTGTGTGGCGGATTCAAGAAGCTGCGTCGCGAAGTCAAGGGGCTTTGAGGATATCTTAACGCTTCCTTGTTTAAGTCGAGCGTCGTCGAGAAGTCCACCGAACGGTATCGAAACATCGATATGGTCCGCGACACTTTTGTCGACCATTCTGGAAATTGCTCGAAATTGTCACAAAATTCTGGAATGGGACACTGGAGGTTAGGGCAGTTGGCCGAAATTCCCTCGGTCCGACGGCATAAAACTCTTGGTGTTGTCGCACGGTGGGCCATGAATGTAATAAAATAAATACCCACTCACAGATTTTGGGGACTCCTGTATGTCAGGGACGTAACACTTCCTCCCCTTTTAGCTGCAACGCCCGGGGCGTGTTAACAGACATAGGCCGGTGATGGCGAAAGTAGTCGTCGATCAAGTGGTCGACGTCTCGGAGGTTGTCGTAGGGCTCCTAGATGTTGTGCGCGTCGTCGTAGCCATGCTACTTGACCACATACTCGGTCATTTTTCCCACGTCGTCCATGTCCGAGGATATCTTCAATGACGTACTCCGTATCCCCGTCCACTTGTACAGGAGGTGGAGGTGCGACATCTCTGCCCAAGAAGCTTATACTCTAGTCCTCGTACTGCTTGGGCTTGTTGATGTACAAGACAAGGTGGATCGCCATGCTTTCAGGGAGACGAAGTCGAGCGACGACTAGGGCTTGCATTCGCTTCATCTCAAACGGTCTCGACCATCGAGATTTGGACTTCGCGAAGTCTTTTCCTCCGAGCATGCTGTTTGTAGAGTTGATGATGCGATCGCCAGTGCTGAACACGTCATCATTGCGATGTTGGTCGGCTGCCCCCTTCATCGCTGCTTGTGTCTTTGCGAGGGTCTGTCGTGTTTCCTCTTAGATGCTTGTGAAGTCTCGGTGGTGAATGTCAAACGCAAGGATGTAACTCTAACTCTGTAATCCTGTCGGTGTGCTGGGAATTTTGCCAAGTACTACCTTGAAAGATATTCTACCACTTGCGGTGAAAGTGGCAGAGTTATATGCGAGTTCAGTAGCCAGCAGTTTTGCTTGTCGACCGAGACCGGTACCTTGTGAGGTTGTTTGGGGATGGATACGAGGAGTTCAGCGAGTACACCAAAACCAAGGTTTTGTTCGATGACCTCTACTGGCAACGACGATTCACTCGCGAGGTCATCGGTCCTCTGAACAAGGAATTCCTACGGATACTATTCAAGGAATGCCACGACATCGGTCCAAGTGGACACGTCTGTGAGGAAAAGACCCTCAAGAAGCTGACAAAGTACTACCGGTGGGACAAGATGTAGATCGATGTGGCGACCTTCTCTAAATCGTGCGACACCTGCCAGGGACAAAAATCTTGTTGCAAGCTGCCACCTTGTCTACTCCAACTCCTACCTATTGTGACGGAACCATGGGCCGACATCAGCATGGGTTTCGTGACGAGACTGCGTGCCACTTCTCAGGGGTATGACGCCATCCTCGTCGTGGTGGACGGATTTTCCAAGATGTCACACTTCATTCCGACGACAACCACCGTCACCGCAGAAGGAAGAGCGCGGTTGTACTTAAATCAAATTGTGTGGATGCACGAAGTGCCATGAATCATCTTAAGTGAAAGATACGGCCGCGCCACTAGTTATTTTTGGTGTGAACTGATGACGCGTTATGGCAGCCGGATCAAGCTATCAACAACGTTCCATCCCTTGACCGATGGGCAAACCGAACAAACCAATCAGACGCTCGAACAACTCCTTCGAACTTTATGTGAGCCACACGACACTGATCTAAGCCATTAAATCAAGTTGTCGATTTGGAGCATATGCCGGATTTGTTTTTCCAGGCCGGTCCTCAATGTCGTAGTCGAAGTTGGACTCGAGGAACTCGATCCATCGAGTTTTTCGACGGCCTACATTTGGCTGGGTCTTGAGATATTTTAGTGCATGATAGTCGGTGTGGACGATGCATCGCCGTCATTCCAAGTAGCACTACCATCGCCGACTTTGCTCACGACCGTGAGCATCTTTGTTTTGTACACCGCATAGTTGAGTTATGGCCCACGTATTTTTTGTGACATGTACGCAACCAGTTGTTCTCCACCGCCGTTGTCTCAGAGGAGAACAGCTCTGATGGATCAATCGGACGCATCGGTGGCCATGACGTAGTCCACCGTTGGATATGCCAATCATGAGGCCGGCATTGAGGTCAAAGTGTTTCTCAAAGAGTTGAACGCTTTTTGTTCCCTGTCCTCCCAGTTCTACTCGGTGGTTTTCCGGATGAGATTAGGGAGAGGCGCTGACACCCGGGCGTACTCCTTTACGAATTGACAGTAGTAGTTGCAGAAGCCCAAAAATACCGGGAAGTCCTGAACATTTACGGGCGTCCGCCAATCAACGACTGCCTCCACCCTTTTTGGGTCTATGGTGATTAGCCTGCCACCGATGATGTGGTATAAAAACTCAATCGAAATGCGACCGAAGTCGCATTTCAAGAGTTTTCCAAAAAACTTCTCTTTGTAAAAGCTCGTAAGCTTTGAAGAGATGTCCATTATACTCCTCCCGGGTACGGTTTTACACCAGAATGCCGTTGAGGTATTCGATGACAAATTTGTTGAGGTACAGGCAAGAAATGATGTTCATGGCCACCATAAATATTGCTAGGGCGTTGGTGAATCTAAACTACATGACCGTGAAGTGAAATTGCCCACATTTGGACATCCTTAACGGATATCTGGATCTTATGATAGCCGATGCATAGGTCGATTTTGCAAAAAGACAGGGCCCCACGGAGTTCGTCAAAATGTTCATCACCTCACGGGAGGGGGTAGTGGTTCTTGATGGTAATGTTGCTTAACGTGCGATAATCCACGCACATCCACGTTTTGCCTGTTTTCTTTTTCACAAAAGGAACTGGTGTCGCATAAGGTGACATGGAGGGTCTGATGAACCCCTGACCGAGCATCTCATCCAACTCCTTATTTAGCTCGGTCAGCTCGTGACTGCTCATCCTGTAGGTCCCCTTCACTATCAGTTTGCTACTGGATTCAAGTAATTCTGATGGTCGATGTTACATTGCGGTGGTAACTCTTGAGGTATTTTGTCGGGAAAACCCACTTCGAACTCCTTGATGAGATCCGCAAACTCCTTCGATACGGCTCATAATTCTCGCATTAAGGCCGTTGATGTTGCCTTGGCTGTTGCAATTTCTTTCTCTTCCACTGCTTCCACGTGCACTAACCACGCTTGGGCTCCACGCTTAAGGTACCATTTGGCCACATCCAGATGTATCGGTTGGCGTTTTATGACTGTTGTAACTTCCTCTGATGCTTCCACCTCTGGTACTTCCCGTAACCGCCATTGCATCGTAGGCGACACGACTAGAGACACGTGTTACTTTTTGCCACTAATGCTGACGTACACTACTCCGCTGCGCCAGACAACCTATAGATTGTACCGGTACAGAGAATCTTGCCCGAGGATGATTTTGAGGTTGCTCTTTTGGCAAGTCCTCCAGACCATTCCGTCGTATAGATCTCAGATTTCCAACCGTAGTGGTTCTCGATGCCGACAAATCTACACTCGTCCGTTGACAGTCTTTCATTCAAACACTCTCCGTTTGGCTTGCAACCCTAGCTTCCTAACCATGTTGGCGTCGACGAAAACGTAAGAAGCTCCTCCATCCAATAGTCCCAAGACCGTTCCGTGACTTTTACAACCCTTCGGTTGCACTCTCAGTAATATCGCCAGTTGGTCGTCCTCAAAACTCTCGTTGGACTGTACAATCTCATGAATCCTCATGGCAATGTGAGCCGCTTTGATGGGCCTTCAGTCGGCGACTATTTTTGCAATTGGACAAGAGCCTCGCTGTCTACTCTTGTCCTTTGTCGTTTCTCGAATATTTGCTCTTTTTCTATGACTTCTCCACCCTTTTGCTTTTTGTTGCCTCTTTCAGCACTCGCGCGAGATATGACCCAGCTTCCGGCAAGTCCAGCTGAGCCATTGATCCTGCTTATCGACAGCGTCAATCTCCATCGGAGTCAAGGTTTTCCCCGATGACAACTTCCCTCCACCACAATAAGGATTGTGGCCTTGGGATCCCCAGCCATTAGTTTCCTGTATCCGAGCGTTGTAATCAGCGTTGTTGATGTGGTCACATGCTGAGATCATTCGCAGAAGTTCAATCACATCAGTCAAAGTTTGTCGATGGCTTCGGAAAATTGATATTAGTATGTACGTATTACGAAAGCATATTGCGCTATCAACACCCCACAAACTGAAAACAGCACCCTAATCGGAGGCCCTCTACCCCACCCCAACACCGAGAGTGTATTGGGGGAGTGTATTGGGGGAGTGTATTAGGGAGTGTATCTTACATTCGCCCTAAAATGTACACATATGTATTCATACACTTGTGTATTGAATAGGCATTCCTCTAGATACACTTACCGATACACTTGCAATAAACTTTGACTAACACACTTGTAATACACTATGACTCTGGAAGGGGGGACAACAAATGTCCCACCCTTGAACGGACGATTCGGACGCAGTGAACGGAAACAGAAATCGATGGATGTTCTTTGATGGTTTTCGAAAACTACTAAAGCCCTTACTTGGGAGCATTTTGAGGCCTTGGAAAAGACAGAACAACACCCCGATAATGGCATCCTCCCCCCAGAAAGGGAGAGTGTATTGGAGAAGTGAAACAGGCAGTGTATCGTAAAGTCGTCTGAAAATGTACACAAGTGAATTGTTACATTGCCGAATACAAACTAGCAACACTCTGTCGATGTAGGGAGGGGTTGGAGAAACCGTCGATTGATGCATCGACGGTTGCACTTAAGCATTGTCTTATAGCTCGATCAACGACTTTCAGCAAATGCGTTCAAGCAACTTCTCTTGCATTGGATGAGCATTTCTGTCTCATGTTTGCTCTGCCAAAGAAGACATACTAGAAATCGGTGAAAATAAAATGATGAATGCAGAAGGATACGGCTGAAGATTAAGTGAAACACTACCACTGAACACTTCGGGAAAGAACATTCCTTGCAACCTTGTTAGTTGTCGCTTGAGCAATAGGACACTCCATAGTCACGATAGTTTCTTTTCCCTATGCCTCAGTAGAAACAAGACCAATACAGCGTCGGTTGTAATAGCACAAACATGACATACTATAGTGCTTTGTGATTTCGTAAAAAAACATTTTATGGTTTGTTGTCGAAGTTCGTCATCGGGCATGAATTTCATGTTGTGTTGCTTGATGACAAAATCAGTTCATGTGCACTTGTAATTTCGACACAATCAGTAAACAAAGCGGATTACCTGAGATTCTGCTGACACATTTGTGTCACGTCCGAGGGCTATAGTGTCGTTGCTCACACTTTGACTATTGAGCTTTAGATTTTGTCAAACATAGGTGTGCAACTCGCCGCGAGCCCTCCATTATGGGGTACTGTCGAGTCGTTACGCCCGGATGGGTAGCCATAGGTGAACGTGAAGCCGACGCGCGTTCTGGATTCTTGCAGCTAAAAAGGGTGTCGCATGCATGGGGTGTCAACAATGCAGTCTACCAACCAACCACAATGACTCGCCTAACTGCTTTCTTTGCCAAAGTGTCGTCTGACGAGCATCGCCAGAATGTCGCCCGTGCGCTGGCTGCTCCCATGTCCACTGCTTGCCCTCACCGAGGACCGGGACATATGCGGAAGAGTCCCGTTGCTCTTCCGGTGTCTGTCATCTCGTCTCCGGAGATTGTCCCTGTGGGTCAGCCAACTCATGATGTGTCCTCTGGTTCCTCAACATAAGAGCGTCTTCCGAAGAGGGAGAGGAGGGTTGTCCTGTCCGACGATTCGGATGAAGAAGAAGACCCTGACGTTGCCGAACCGCTATGCGCATCAGACGATGAGGATGATAAGCATACAACCGGCCAGGACTGCATCGAAGTAGCCATTATGGGTGTTCTATCAGCTAGCCATGTTATAGAAAGGGCTTCCGCTGACAGGGAGGCTGTCGAGGAGCTTCTACGTGAGCTTGAGCACCATGACGGAGTGCCCGAGGACATCTCTCCCACGTCAACGCCTAATGTTTCCCCCGAATCATCCTCATCAATCACCTGCACTGCCAAGTGCGGGCCATACATGGATTGGTACGCGCTTGCACATGTGCCAACCATCCATGCAGCTGTAATCAAGTGTCCGTCTTTTCACAAGGCGTTGGGTAGAAGCTCCTGCACAGCAACCCAAAACTCGTCCAAAGTGCATGGCGCAAGGTAGGGTGGTCCAAGTGCTACGACGAGGATTTCCAGCGTGCTGCTACTTCCGACTACGCCGACTTCATGGCGGGGTCAGACATGGATGGCTTCGAGCCAGAAGACCTTGGTGTGAGACGTAGGGGGGATAAGTGTGACGTAAGGGTGTGGCATGTGAGCCGAGACCTTGTACTGCTGATGTATTTTGATAAAGATTGCTTTCTCAGTCTTGTTCTCTCAATCACTTCCTGTTCTGCCTCCCTGTTCCAACCTGAGACATCAAGTTGATGAAATCTAAAAATATCTCAGAATGGCCCCAGATTTGTTCATTTGATAAACATTCCACGGACATCAACTTTTCTCATGAAATGCACAAATTACATCCGGTGGTAAGAATGTAATCGTTTTCAATAAGGCGTGGGAAATTGCAAACCTCTACTCAAATTCGTCAATTAGTAAAAAATAAAGTGGGAATTACATCGAAAGCACGTGGCACTAGGGTACAATGTTGTAAAGACACCAAATAGGTACAAATTCAAGTAAATATTCGTTAGAGGAATTTTTATGTCGTACCATTGAATGGCAAAAAACGTATTTGAGGACATCCCC
Organism: Penium margaritaceum; assembly: GCA_023375785.1. NCBI lineage: Eukaryota > Viridiplantae > Streptophyta > Zygnematophyceae > Desmidiales > Peniaceae > Penium > Penium margaritaceum. The sequence goes on along the minus strand of SZWC01003946.1, from coordinate 159,459 downwards.
TTTCGAGGAAAGTTCAATGAAATGCGTATGGTCATGTTCACAGAACTATCTATGTACATTATTTTCACGAGTAAATTCTTGGAAACAATGGCATTTTTCTAAGTCTTTTTCTTAGAAGGATCCTCATCGTATGCTTTCGTCTTGTACACACGTTATCAAGTGTGTAGATTTGGGGTGATTGGACATAAATGCACAATTTCTAAGGCCAACAACGACGAGTCAAAAATTGACCTCGTGGCCTCGCTTTTACGTGTAACGGATTTAAGCTGGTGGTCCATTCAATAGACTATATGTACATGTCTATGTATGTGCATACGCATATCAAATTGTATATGTACATGCATAGAGGCTGGGTCCAGCTTGCTGTCCACTGTGTTAAATGCCATAAAGGCTTGGTACGGCCAGCTGTCCCCTGTGCTCATCATGGTCAACGGGGTACTCTCCAAGCTCTTCAACCTGCTCTGTGACGTGAAGGCCAATGAGCTATAGTGCCTCACATCTTAACCGGTTCTACCAAAGTCAACCTGGTGTTGGTGTTATGTGGAGTTTCACCACTAAATGTTGTATTGCTTGATAGAATAGCATAGAAACAGTGCCGTCATCACTGTGTTGTTAGTGGAGTTCATGCCATCACAATTACCTCCTCGCCTCCTTCCTTTTTGTATGTATCATCGTCCTCCTCTTCTACCTCTCCCTCCACGGACACCACCCTTGACTCTCAAGGCCATATATGTGGCAAGGGTTGTAGGAAGAGCAAGGATAAGGATGAAAATCCCTCTTCTCACATCCTTGGGTGGCAAAGACACATGCCACTAGATTCGGCCTAACCATGACAAGGTTGATTGTAACATCGCAAGCAACGGAGAACTCTAGGAAGACTAGTTTGTGACTCACAAGGCACAGTGGGTGTACCTTGGTGTATTTTGCCTGGACACTCAGACTAAGGGCCTTTGTGCTGGACTCGCCATTGAAAACACAATGAGTCAGTCGTCTGGGTGCCAAGTCGGCAGTCACCTGAGTCCTAGAGGCCAGCATTCAAAGGCTGCCACCGGCCTTCCGGAGTAGCTTGAAGCTGAATTGCTAACCTATGGCTACAAGTGGTTGGTCCATAGCTGCAAGGGCTATTGAAGTCTGACCGTATCAAAGTAGTAGTCGCAAATGGTTCCAGAGTCACCAAAGCTCTTACCCAGCCCTTACATCATTATGACCTTGACATATGAGCTCCCTACATCACTCCCATCCCCCCCATTCTATTATTGGGAGGCTAGCTTCAATGCTTGGGCTGAATGCGAGCAACTTAAGGAACACAACCATGTCCATAAGCCCTCTATTGTGCCACTGTCTGTCCTCGTCCTCATCGTTGGGGAGTCGGACAATTTTACTAATGAGGTTCGTACGTGTAATACTGATACCATGCATCATATTGCTAATGAGCCTGTTGGTACCTACGTGCCTGTCAAGTGCCGTAAATTTTTTAACGGAAACGATGACAAAGCACCTACTTTTTCGAGTGCAACGAGCCTGCCATGCGTACTAATGAGGTCGTTGATGGCAGCTAGGGTCAAAATCTCAAATTAGTGCATGATTTTAGACTCACAACATTTGGTTACCCCCTATTGTTCATTCCATTATCAACGGCCGCATTTGTTAGATCCTGAACTTCTTTCATGAGGTCAAGGCATCGAAGCTCAGGCGCATTGATGGTGTGCCTATCATTGACTAGCCCCCGCCGAGCGTTGGTACACTCTTGGAGGTTAGCGCATAACATCTCATTGACTGGTGGAACACGTTGTGGAACAAAAACATTCACCATACTACTACTGCTACAATGACCACTTGTAAACATCCTCACTCTACCTCCAATCCCTCAAGGTATTTTACATCGTCCGTCTCTTTTTCTACATCGTTCTCCTTGATGAAGTTGGTAAAAGATCGAATTAGGGCAGGAATGGGGGCCTAAGTGGGGGCTCTGGTGGTGGACAAGGTCGACAAGGAAAGGACAAAAGCACAATTGCATCTCCCTCCATCCAGCTTCCTTGCAAGATCACCTGCTGGGATCACAGTGCATTGAATGTATTCTGAACAGATGTACATTGGGGCACCCGATGACGCTTGTCTCATTTCGGACATGCATGTGCAATCAGTAGGTTCCTTCAGTGGTGCTAGTGGTACGTCTTGTGCCACCACCTCCTCTGCCATATCCAATCGTCCTGGTCCCATCACCACCGCCGCAACTGCCTATAGCAATGTTGTAACTTAGTACTTGTCCCCACATCCTTTTTTCAACATCCTTGTCTTATATGGCCCCCCGACTGGACCCTACATCCTGCTAGCATGGTTCCCTTGCGGTCCACGTAGGACTGGTCATCCTTGAGAATCATCATCACTCCCCTCCCTCCCAAGGACAAGCGTCTGTTTGACGCGACTCTGTCCCACCTTATCCACGAGCATCATATTCATGATTATGGAGATGAGAGTGCTTGGGATTGTCATGGGTCACTTGCGTGTGAGTTTGATTGGGCCCTTCATGACACGTCCTCTGATGGGTATTAGGGCTAATTGCTTGTGGACTTATCGTGGATTGAAGATTGAAATTCCACCAGTCAACCTCACCTTCTTGATGCTTGTGGTCGGCAATTATCTTCGCAATTTTCTATTGTTTACAATTTTTTTGTTTTGCACACCATTTGAATCGTGGATGGCCTTTTGATACTAGAACCCGGATACACCCATCACATGGCATTAAGTCAAGTATCATTTGTTTCCCTTGGTCGGTTGGCTGTGTCCACTTCACATGGAGTGGCTCCAGTCAACTCCTTTCTAATCAAGGTGTTGTTGCTGTCATTTTTGTTGGTCCTAGGAGGAGATGTTTCCTCCCAACGTCCCGACGATCTACATGTGCCTGCCGCTTTAGTTCAGGTTACTTTCTGTCACAATGCTTGATGATCATCGTATGGAGTTCTCCTCCATTCGTGACATCGTATGTGACTGGCCTGGTTGCCTCCATGTTCCTCCTCCTTATTGTAATTATTGTCTCAACTGTACTCTCGAAAAACATTATCGCATGCCCCTTTTCACTCATGACCCTTTTACCTATCAAAAGAACCACCTTGTATTCCAAACCAATTCAATACAAGCAGATTTGAAGATCCTTAACTGGCTGTTTTTTGGAGAAATCGTAGATTTTGACATGCAATGTTGGAACAGGCTAAGTACAAATGTTGGTTTAAGATTGAGGCACACCACTAATCAATTACATGCAGAATTGAGATGGCGAGGGGGGGGGGAGGTGGAGATAGAGAGAGGGATAGAGAGGGAGAGAGAGAGAGCGAGAGAGA
>SZWC01003946.1:7930-48026 GCA_023375785.1 Penium margaritaceum | reverse complement strand
ACCCCCCCCCCCCCCCCCCCCTCCTGACACACAGTGAGGTGCAGAGAGGAGGGAGGAGATGGGTGGGGCGTAGAGCGACAAGGGTCGGTCGCTGTCGGGAACACGTTGATTCACAACCTGCAGCACAATGCAGCCGAGCGATGGATCGGCGATGGAACAGCACGGCCACACCACTGACAGTGCCACCGGTGCCATGGGGTGCGACAACACGTGCGATTCCCGCCACACACCACAGTACCCTTTGCCCCCATCCTCTTGATCCTTTTTTCAGCTTTTTCCCCTCCTGCCCCTTCCTCCTCCCTCTGCCCCTTCCTCCGTGCTCACCTCTGACTCAGTCTCTTCCTCACCATCTTCTTTCTATCCCTCCCTTCCGCTTTCGTTCCCATCCAGCGCCCTTCTTCGCTCGCCGACCACGCCCCACATCCACACCTTTCCACCTCCCACTGCCCCTCTCCTCGCTACCCCTCTCCCAGTCCCGTGCCCTTCTGCTCCCCATTCACCCTCTCTTCCTCCCGCACTCTGCTCCGCCCCACGGAACGGAGTGCGGGAGGAAGCAGAAGCAGGAGAGGGGTCATCGCCGCCCGACCGCCAACCAGCGCGTAACCACTAGAAGCCCGGCCGACCAACCACCCAACCAATCAGGGCTCAAGGCATCCAAGCCCGACGAACAGATCGGCGCAGCAGCATTCAATGCCGCAATCTGGCAGAGGCGGCAGCGGCGGCGGTGCAAAGAGGGATGCTCACGCTGCGCTCAGAACTGCCGGCCGACGACCGTCCGGCTAATTCAATGCCTTCCGAATAGCCCTCCCCCTCTCCACCGCTACCGCCACCACCACCTCCACCGCCGCCATGGCGTCCGGTGCGCTGCTGCTGCGGCCGCAGCAATGGTCGCCGTCCCTCCTCCCCCGCTTCTTCCTCCTCGCCCTCTTCCCCTTCGCGCTGGTGCCGGGCGATGGGGCGACAGGTGCGATGGGCAGCCACTGTCGGCCTTGCGCCTGGCTTGCGAGTGCCTGAGCCTTTGCTGCCGGTCCCCGTGGCAGCCGCCATGCCGACAGCGCGAGCTGGCGGCAAGAGAGACACGCTGACGCAATGCTGACGTTAGAAGGCGCTTGGCCTGAAGTGAGCACAGTGCTAGCCGGACGCTCATTGGATGGCAAGGTCACAAGGCCGGCGGACACGGGCGGGTCCCGAATCGACTAAGGATCCGTTTGGCCTCGGTCGACTCCAGGCGCAGATTCACGGATACACTAAAGTGCAACTCGGATTCATACTTGGCACGCAGCGACTGGAGGCATCGACGGGGATCCCGGTCAAAGGCTCCAATCGTGTTTAGTTCCACGTCAACAGCCTAACCTAGACGGCTCGGTTCTCCGTTTCTGGAGTTGGAATCCGTCTGCCAAGACGGATCCGTTTGTGCTGTCGGTCGAGGCCAAACCAACCCTAATGGTTCTGTTGACGTGACACGATTTGTGAAACTGCACGACGAGCACGGTGTTCCCCGCCTCGGAAGTCAGAAGTCAGAAGTGACCAAATCGAGAGGGAACTGGTTCGGAGTGCTGGCGCGTCAGGGGTCAACGCTGACGTGTGCTTCGGCACTACGTTCGGCACTTGAGCCGGTCATCCCCGCCGAAACCGAACGGAAGTCAGCCTGACTTCCGAAGCCGAGTACGGACTCCGTACAAAAAAAAACTTCCGGAAGTGACTTTTTTTACTTCAGAAGACGAGCTGCCCTCAGATTCTTTTCTTGGAAGTGACTTCTAAGTTTTAACGGTTTTGACACTTTCGACATCATTTTTATTTAATCTAATGGTGTGTTGTCCTCTATCCATGTTGAAAAAAAATTGCAGTTTACATTCGCCCTCTCGAACCGACCGTCGGCACCGCGTATGAGCGCTTCGAGCTCCGAACGAACCGCCGCCCAAGCCGCCTTCGTTCGCCCATTGTACATGTTCGGCACAGGTCCCGAGTTCGACATCGCCAAAAGGGGAACGGTAAATTCATTGGGGAAGTCATGGACGAATTGCGCGGGGGAAGTCGCTTGGCCTCAAAGGGAACGCTGCTAAACTTTGGAAGCCAGCTTCGAAAATCGACAAGCGTTCCTGGTTCGGAACCCGAGAAAATAGCTTCTAACTTCTGGGAAGCAAGGCGGGGAACACCGTAGAGGTGAGAGGAATCCACGCAGTTGAACGGTCACCGATTCGAAGGCTATTTGGACAAAGTCGTTGTGCTCTCCCCGCGTAGGATGCAGGTAGATATTTCATTTCATGCAATGCGGGCCTCGTCAGTAGGGATGGGGCACATGGACCATCCGTGCCCCGTCTGGCCGCAGTTAAGGCACCTCAAGGTAGTACCACCAGAAAAAATGGTGCCCCTTTCCCTAGCAGGTCCCGCCCTTCTTTCCCTTGCCCGTGGTTCTACCGGAGAAGGAAGTGCTGGGAGAAGCGATGGAGGAGCCGCCAGAGGTGGCAGCTACGATCGCGAAAGAGCCACTACATTGAAGCTGTGTGTACTTGTGTGCTTCCTCCACTCTGAGGAAGAGGTCGTACACCCAGGTCATCAAAGTGCCCAAGGCCACAAGCGCCTCGAGGATGGGTAGGCCATAGGGGACGAAAATGTCCACAAACTCATGAGTGGCACCATTCTTGATGGTGAGGAGGGCAGCAAGCGGGGGAGGCACAGTTGTCTTGAGCCGGCGTAAGATATCCTGTGCTTGGCGCCAGTAGGTGCTGAAGGACTCCAACTCCCTCATGTGAAGGGAGTTGAATACCTTCAAGAGGCGGCTGACATCTACCTGACCAAAGGCGCAATACGGCCGTGTGAAGTGTGTCCCAAGCCCGCCAGGGGTCAGCGCTGGTGTCATCAGCGGTGTCATCGAGGAATGGCTCGAGGGCACGGCCTGCCTTAAGCGCCTGCTCCGGGATGGTGTCATCATGTAGAAGAGTACCAAGATCAGCAAGGATGAGTGCGCAGATGGCACGGCCTGCCTCAAGCGCCTAATCCGGGATGGTGACATCATGTAGAAGAGTATTATACGGCCACAGGCCCTCCTCCTATGCCCAGATGCAGTAGAGCAGTTCCCAAGACGAGAACTACTCATCGCCGACGAGGGCAGCAGGAGGGGACTCAAATTCCTTGCGTCAAGTGGGGCTGGCCACTCCAATGCCTAAGACGCTAATAAACGTCTGCTACTGTTGCTACACCTGCTACTACACTATTATCTATGCTGTCGCAGTCAAAGACCAGGCTATTCGGGGAGGACAGTCTACCTAGTGCTGGTTGCGACAAGCATCTAATGCAGCTGCTCGTTCTATCGTTGTAGATCCGCTATGAGATCTATGGTGGGTGACTCTACATAGTTATCTTCCGTGCTAGTGACATTGTCCTGATTGGGCATTGTTGCTGCTACTGAGCCTTGTCATGCCTCTACTACCGTTGTGGCTACTACTACTGCTACTCCTGCTACAGCTGTTGATGCTGCTAGTGCTCCTGCTACTGCTGCCGGTACACTTGCTGTTGTTGCTGTTGCTCCCGCTGCCACTACAACTACTGCTTCTACTGTTCATGTTGCTCATTAGGAATGAAGAATGAACAACCAACTGAGACCCCTCCTAGTTCTAGCCTCACCTCAGCTCTCTGAGGCTTGCTACTCAGAAAATCAGCCAACTAGAAAGTTCTTAGCATTATGTTGTCTGGCAGAATTTCTTGGGTGAGCCGTACTAGACTTCAAACAGCCCAAAACCCAAACGTTGTCCATTTTTCCTATAAAGTAGACCATACCAAAATAACAATGCTACAAACGAAGTCATCTAGTCGGCTTTTGTAAGAAAAATACCTACGTGGAGTTACGGCTTCCCGAACTTTGGTGCCGACTGCATTGCTCCTAAGAGCTATCTACGACTACTACTGACTTGACAGCTAAGCCTGCCGCCGATGGAACTCGTCATGTAATGGTGTAGTGTCGGGAGTGTGAGGAGGAGGAGAACCACACACTCAGTTTTATGGCAACACATCCACTCCACCGAACAGCACCCCGTTAGCATTAACGTCCATCCAGTCAGCCGTCTACACGAGCATATACACGAGCCGAGAGGTAACAAGAAATCTCCTATGGCAGCAAGTTGGGGCAGCCGGGTTGTCGATGTAGCATGCGATAACCCATGCTCGTTGCTTAAGTTGCCCCCTCGGTTTGCTACATGAGAGCCAAAGTCTAAGAGCTCTGGTGTTTGTTACTCCGAATTACGCACGCCACAGTTAGCGCTAGACAACAGCAAAAGACTAGAAATGAATGATTAAGAACTGGGAATGAGCAACAATGGAAGACCCCTCTAAATTCTAGCTTCCCCCGAGCTCTGTAGAGCTTGTTACTATATTTCTAAGCCAATCAGAAAGTAGACCTATTTTCTGGCAAGCAGGGTTTTCTCAATGAGTCCTGCCAGACGGCCGACAGCCCAAAACTAGAGCGTCGTCCATTTTGCCTGAAAACAAGACCATATCATAATACACACACTGCAAAGGCAGTCGTGCGGTGAGAATCAGCTAGAAAGTAACAGTGAGGAGTTATGGCTGCCTAAACCCATGCAGCATCTGCACTAATCCCTAGTATCAACAATGCCCAAAAATCATGAAACTTGGATCCTAGGCTTAACATGGCGCTACGAACGCAACAGTGCAGTCAGGCACGGCGCTAGACGGGTGTAGACAACACATGTCGCGACAATCGCTATTGGCAACAGGACTAACGAGGAGGTCTTCTGATGGAGTTGAGCACGTTGGAGGGAGGAGGCTCTAGCAAACTACGTGTAGGCCTCAACATGCCTCAACTCCACTAGAAGACACTCGAGAAGCGTCACGTCTCGCCGTCAGTCATCTGCATGCCGATGTACACAAGGCGAGAGGACACAACAGAGCACAAATGAGAGACGTGTGAAAAACCAACAGAGGCACTGCACGGACAAAACAATAACAGTTGGGTTGTTGTGTCTGCGTCTTGATCCTTGATTAATGATTGTTCCTAGTGCTTTTAGAGCCGTATGTCACTCCTTGTGATACTTGTTTGTTCCTGTGAGTTCAGAGAAGTTGTTTAGAAGCATCCTAATGACACAGCTGCTGACTAGGCGTCAGTGCCTGGTCAGACGGTGACGACAGTCACAAGTCGTACACACAACGACAAGGGTCTAGCCAGGGGACACAAGGCAAAGTGTCATAATGCTTCAATAGAATTTTCAGAGAGAAATGACAAATTACAGGTCCATGGCATAAGTACCTACCACGGTGCACGGCGAGTGTCGCACGTGGCAGCACAATGTTTGTCCTAAAACCGGCCTAAAACCATTATTTTGGCCGTAACCCAGCGTAGACATATCAGAACACTACGTCGTCTGAACCTAGATGTACAAAAGAACAAACTGGAAGCAATGACTGATCACACGCATACATCCGACATCAAACAGTATACACACAATGCAAAAACGTACAAATGAGGCCCACGGCCAGTCCACCAATAAACCCATACGTGCTGTAGAATAACTGTAAGAGGTCACAGGCAGCATCCAAAGCTCTGGGATGGTCTTCGGTCAGCTCCAAGATGGTAGTCCACCACTAGACGACGCATCGGTACCACCTGGATCCGCATTTGGGATCTGCGCGGGCATGGACACGGCCGAGTGGTCATAGTAAACTGTACAGGTCGACAGGAACGTCATGAATCACAACACTCCCCCATGATCCGATGGTACGCATGTCCATACACGTGCAACACTGAAACGAGTACGAGTACAAAAACAGTCGTGACATAGCCACAGGCACACCCCACACTAAACCACTCTCAGGCAAGGGACGAAGTCCAACAAATGAATGGCCACAAGAAACTTCACGCGTGCTAGTGCCTTTGTTAAGAAGTCAGCACAGTGCATATCAATGCCAACCCATATGACAGAGATCACATGTCGCTCCACCAGATCACGCACAACGTGATGCTCAACCGTAATGTGCTTTGTGTGAGCATGAAAGACACAAGAGTTCTCCGCAATGTCAAGAGCACTCTAGTTGTCACATTGACGCACAATGACAGGTACTGACTGACCCAGCTCAAGGAACAGGCATTGTAGCCACACTGCCTCAACAGCCCCTACACCCAGAGCAACATATTGTGCCTCCGAAGAGCTAAATGTAATGGACTCCTGCTTTCCACTACGTCAGGACACAACGGTACCACCGAGCAGGAACACGTAACCGGTGCGACTTTATCCATCTGGACTCCACGCCCAGTCGTTGTCGGTGCAGCCATCAAGAACCACCAAACACAACCGACAAAAGCAGAGTTCAAGGTACGGTGTTGAGACCACGTGCTGCACCACTCGTAAAGCGGCATGATGGGCTCTAGCACGTGGAGCCTGCGAAAACTATGCAAGGAGGTTGAGGACGAAGGCAATGTCGGGGCGTGTCGTAATGGCCAAGTACATCAGAGATCCGATGAGGCACAGGTACAAGGTCACGTCCACTGTCTCCCCCAGTCGTGTGGGATCTTCCATCTTTAGGGCATCCTGTCCGTCAGGTGTGAGAGGTGTGAAGGCCGTGGGCACTACACCAAGAAGGTCACTGAAGCACTCCAAAGTCTACGGTCCCGCATGATCTCCATGCCAAGAAACACCGCTGTAGTACCAAGTTCCTTCATCTTATAGGCAGTCTTGAGGAACACCTTGGCCTCCTTCACGGCCTCCATGGAAGGAGACACGATCAGAAGGGCATCCACATAGACCAGGATGGTGGTAAACCGCTCAGGGGTTCGTCGGAAAAATAAAGAGGGATCTATCTCGCTCTGTACAAATCCCACACGAGTCAGGGTGCCAGTGATCTCCTGGTTCCAACACCGAGGAGACTGCTTGAGGCTGTGCAAGGACTTACGCAAGTGCCGGACCTTATCACCATCCTTAAAGCCTGGTGGCTGAGCCACGTAAATCTCCTCATACAGAGAGCCATGGAGGAACGCATTGTTCATGTCCATCTGGTGCAGTTCCCAGTCATGCTAAGCCACCACACCAAAAAGAGTACGAGCTAAGGTCATACAGCCGACAGGGGCAAAGGTGTCAGTGTAATCGATACCCTCGATTTGAGATTACCCCTTGACGACCAAGCGCACCTTGTGGTGTTCTAGTGAGCCATTCGGATTCACTTACTTGCGAAAGACCCACTTGACCTGAATAGCCTTCCTCCCAGGTGGAAGGTCGACTAGCTCGTAAACTCCATGCTCTTGGATAGAGTGAACCTCATCCTCGAAGGCAGCACGCTAGGCGTCTGTATCCTCTGATGAGAGAGTTTTCCTCAGTGTGCCCGGATCAGGCGCCATGGAGGGAGAGCTCTGAGTGGCAAGTGCACACCCCTCAGTGATGGGCCTATCAACCACAAGGTCTGCTACTGCATCACAAGCGATATGAAACTGGCGAGTGACAAGATCGTGTCCTATAGGGCATGCTGGATGTACCTCTATGTGCTCAGTGCGGACACTCAGGCTTAGGGCCTTTGTGTCGGGATCACCACTCGCGATGCTGCGAGTGGAGGGCCTGGATGCGGGGCCTAACACTCGTTGGACTCCGGAGACCATTGGCCAAAGACGACCGTTGGACTCACGTGAGTAACCTGGGCTCGAGGGGCTCACCTCAGGCTTAGAGTCAAGCACAACCACAACTGGTGAGGGCTGAGGCAAAGGAGCCGGTGATACAGTGTGAGGAGGTACATGTGTGGGATACACGGGACTAGGTGTGATAGTAGGAGCAGTAGTCAAGGCACGACCACGCATAGAGGTAGGAGTACAGGTGGATACAGGTACACAGTCATCACTTCCTGTAGGGTGCGAGGGAACAAGGGTAGAAGCCAGCTGTGCTGGAATGGTCTCTGGGCCGACATCGATGATTTTTGGGTCATCAAGAGCCGGAGACCAAGAAGCGGCTCGAACGGACACATCAGCCGAGCGAGAGGTGGTCGCAAGCTCAGAATCCCCCATCTGTCAAGAAGCCTCATACGTAGGAACGTAGGTGATAGACAGCAATGAGATCGAGGTCAAATCACGGTAGGTAAGAGACTAAAAAAAGAGCGTGTTGTGGGACTCAACGATGCGACGACGGGCGGGATCCCAAAGACACTAGGCCTTTGACCGCTGGGAGATGCCTATGAAGGCACACAAGTGACCCCGCGGCGAGACCTTTGATCCCTGCTGGTCCTCGTTGTACCACACAGAAGCCAAGGATCCGCGAGCGAGACGTAAGTCAGCACGATGGCCAAACCAGAGCTCGTACAGTGTAACGTGGTCCAGACTGGAACCGTGCGAGAGGCGATTCTAGACCCACGTCATGTGGGCAAATCCTTCAAAGGCGAAGGACTGCGGGAGATCGCACTCTGACCGCATAGCGCGAATCGCATCCTCCATGGTACGGTTCCAGCGCTCAGAGACACCGTTCCGCTAAGGAGTAGGGGGAGCGAAGATCTATTAAAAACCCCGTGCTCAGCGAAGAAACTGTCCATCTCGCCAAGAAACTTGCCGCCATGATCCGAACCGAAGGTATGTAGTGTGTGGCGGGACTGACACTCAGCCATCACTAGCCAGAGGTAAACCGTGAGAGCGGTGTCACTCTTCTGGCGCAGGCTGTAGACCCATCGCATCCGGTTGAAGTCATCAATCACGGTCAGGACATATTGGCCTCGATCGGACAGAGACTCGACAAGAAGAGGACCGAGGAGGTCCGAATCGACCAACTTGAGAGGGGAAGTGCGCGAGAACGGGAGTCAGGGTAGGTGCAACGATGCATCTTACCCTGAGCGCAGAATAGAATTCCGGTCTTGGACGGCTTCTCGAAAGGAGCTGCGTCAAGACCGAGTGTGAGTTGTGTCCGCATGAGCTTTGACATCGTGTCGGAGCCCACATGAGACAAGCGATGATGCAGCTATCGCTAGGGCTTAGCAGACAGAATGCAAATGAAAAACACACAAGTAGGAGGAGAGGGGGAGCAAGAAGGAGAAGAAATCTGATAGACACATTACAGATCATCTACAACAGAGGCACAAAGAACAGCGGTACGAGTATCAATAGCTGTCACAGTCGTGGAGTCTACAATGTGCTCCACAGAGAGTCCCATTAGTGTGTAAGCACACAGAGAAAGTAAGCTAAGCTCAAGGCCAGGCACAAAACGTACCTCAGAAAGATACAAGGGGCCAGACTGACCATCGAAGCACACAACTCCAATACCCTGGACCGGCAAGGACTGACCAGAGCCTGTGTGAATGGAGCGAACAGACGCAACAGGACCAAGAACAACGGAGTCATTACGATGACAGGCCATGTGATGAGTGACACCGGAATCGATGATCCAAGTTCCACCGGGATCACGACAGGAGGACGTCATTGTACAATGGGCAATGGAACACTCGGCCTCAGACCGGCGCTGAGCAACAGGTGAGGAGGAAAGACGAAGGGCACAGGGGTGTGATTCATGAATCCAATCGGTACTGTCAGGCCCATCGTCATCACATGCCAGCTGTGCCCCCCCACACAAGTTATCACGAGGGACGCGAACAGACGAACAAACAGTCTGTGAAGCACCCCGCTGTGAAAACACAATCGCACCTCCCTGAAAGCGAAGCACGAGAATTTGACGGAGCTCTGCAATGGTACAGTCACACGGGTCTGGGTCGCCATCGCTCGCCAGTGAGGAAGTGGGAACTGCTGCAGTCGTGGTCGCCGCGCGACCGGAGGCTCTGCTGCTCGACACAGCCCGCTTCGCGTGTGTAGCCTGAAGATCGCAAGCGATCCGTGCCCAATCAAGCGGTTGCTGGCATTTGGTGTAATGATTAGGGCCTCCACAGTTATAGTACTGGACAATATGTCCACAGCTACCACCCGATGACTTCTTTTGTTGCGAATGCTGCTGGCCTGAACCACGCTTCTTCTTACCCTTCTTCCCCTATGTCACGGCTGCCACACCTTGCATCTGAGTCGGGGTAGCCGGAATGGAAGGGGAAGAGGAGGGTGTGCCAAAGGATGAAGAAGAAGTCTGTTAGAGGGACATCGGCGGTGACGCGATGATCGCTGCAGCAAGGGAAATCTCCTAATGGGCCATGGTTGCCTTGCGAGCGAAAGTCACCTGGAGGAAGAGCTGATGCGCCCAGGGAAGAAGCTTAAGAGAGGTTGACAAGGGCTCAAGCACGGTGTCACTATACCCCGAGAAGATGTCAGTGTGCTCAAGACGGACTCTGATCATGAGCGTGCAAAGCACCCAAAGTTGTGTACCTCTTAAAGTCGCAAGGTGCATGTAGATTCGCATAGCACGCCGCCAGTAATCAGATGTGGACTCGGCAGGTTTCTGACGAAGGGATTAGAAAGTGCGAATGTGAGTTGTGTGGTTGGCGTGCATCTCTGCAACAAGCAGGGATAGTGCCATGTCCCAGTCCCCATGTGCATCGACACCTATACCCGTGCCGGCCTCTACAAGGAAAGGACGAAAGTCCACGACAGTCTCGTGCAACATGGCGTAAAGAAGCCCGTGCATCGCCCGAGCCGCTATCACCACCTGAGTGCGGTCCGTAACCTGGTACAGACAGTAATAGTAGGGCCATCTTCCCTCTGAAGTGGCCCAGACCTGGAAGAGAGTCTCCCAGCAGTCAAAGCCATCCTCGTTGACATAGCATGGAGGCAATGTCTCGAAGTCCTTGGGTTGTCGCTCTGTGGGAAAAGCAACCACAGCCTGGAAAGGATGAGTGATAGAGAACCGGAATGAGGAAAGCCGCCGAGGTAAGGATCAGGCGAGGGTCGGATCTCCGGGAACAGGGTATTGGAATGCGTCTGAAGCTGGCAGAGACACTTCTGAAGCACCAGAATCTCCCTCTCATGGGTGTCATCCTCCATCCCTGGCATGTCAGGGTCCTCATCCCGAGGATCAGAAAGTGGCGAATCCTGTCTTGGTGCTCTCCTTGGTGTAGATGTTGACTGCTATGCAGAAGGTATGGCATCGTCGACCCCCCTGGATGTCTGCAATGGGGCTGTGGACTGACCATGAGTAAGATCAGTGAGCACACCGATGGCATCAGTCTGAAACTACTACTGACAAAGTATCTCATCCTGCTGATTCCGTAGATGACCATTGGCCTACGAGCGTGGGCTCATGACCCCTGAGGAGGAGGAGGAGGGATCTTGTGGTCCTTTGCCCTTGTCACCGGTCGAAGCCATGTCAACGCGCAGTATGGACCGGGGACGTCAAACCGGTCAGATTTAAGAACCATTAGCGGTTCTCGAGAAGTTGAAATGCTGGCAACTTTTTACTTTCCGACCCCGAAATGTGACGAAGGCAGGTGCTGACACCAGGAGGGGTTTGCTGATGTCAGCACACACCTGATGATATCTGCAAGGAAAGTGTTGACGTCAGCACAATTTCTTTTTTATTAGTGGACAACCCACACGCCTATTGTGTGGCTGCTCCGCGGTAGCAGCGTGGAAGCTGTACCAAAGCTCCGTTGCAGCTTCCGCTCGGTTGCTATGCCTGCACTTGTAACACTAGCCACGCAGGTATTTGTGCAGATGTGGTAGCAGTTGTGCATTACTGTTGCCCCGCGGCCCTGCTATGCACTGCTACTGCTACACGCTGCCGTTACTACGCGCTGCACCTGCCGCGCTACTGCTGCTGTTGCCCGCTGCTACTGCTGCTGCTCAATGATGCCGCTGCTACGTGCTACTACTTGCTGCTACTACTACTGTCCATCGCTGCCTGCCACGGTTGCTGCCCGCTACCGCTGCGCAGTATTGCTACACGCTGCTCCTACTGCGCGCTGCTGCTGTTACGCGCTCCTACTGCCGTGCGCTGCTACTGTTTTTGCCCACCGTCGCTTGCTACGGCTGCGGCCTACTGACACCGCTGCTAGCACCAATGCTTGCAGCTGCTAGCGGCTGCCGCCTGCTGCAGCTGTCGCCTGCTGCTGCTAGTGGTTGCTGCTGATGCATTCTCATGTGCTGAAGGTGGGTGACGTCGACGGCAGTCGGTGGCGTGGACAGGTCCCTATGGATCGGCTGCATCGGTGAGGCTCACTGCTGCTGATCTATTGCGTCTCTACTGCACATCTTGGCCAGAACTGTCTCACCACTCTGATACCAAGAGAAGATGCGTGGAAGCTTCCTACCGACACAGCCGCTGAATAGGCGTCAGTGTCTAGTCAGACGGTGACGACAGTCACAAGTCGTACACAAAACGGCAAGGGTCTGGCTAGGGAACACAAGGCAAAGTATCAGTATGCTTCAATAGCATCTGTAGAGAGAAATGGCAAATGACAGGTCCATGGCATAAGTACCTGCTACGGCAAACGGCGAGTGTTGCACGCGGCAGCGCAAGGTCTATCCTAAACCAACCCAAAATCACTGTTTTGGCCGTAACTCAACGTAGACATGTCAGAACGCTATGCTGTCTAAACCTAGACGTGCAAAACGACAAGCTGGACGCAACGACTAGTCACATGCATACATCCGGCATCAAACAGTGGACACACAATGCAAAAACATGCAAATCAGGCCGCGGCCAGTCTACCAATAAACTCATACGTGTTGTAGAAAAACTAGAGGAGGTTCCAGGCAGCGTCCCGAGCTCTGGGACGGTCATCGGTCAACTCCAAGCTGGTATTCCACCACGAGAAGACGCACCGATACCACTTGGATCCGCATCAAGGATCTGCACGGGCATGGACACATCTGTGTGGTCATAGTAAAATGTACAGGTCGACAGGAATGTCAAAAATCACAAGCTCATGTCGTTATTCTTCGGCTGTGGGTCATAGGGGAGTGTTGGTTTGTGTACCATAGACACGTTGTGACCTCTAGCCTCGTTGCACACTCACAGCATTGACGCACGTGATTGATGCTCGAGTGGCTCTGGCACTGACGACACTGCTCACTTGGTGCCGGCTTGTGATAGTGCACAAGGAGACGATCCAAAGCTGCACTCACAGGGTCTCGCCTTAAAGTTACCTGTAGCACAGGCTTACATAACTTGAATTCTCATTGACGCTAGGATTCCTAGTGTGATTGGGTCTTAGATCCGGGTTATTCACCCGGACTGAATAGCTTGCATGCTTTTAGAATAATTTGTGGAGGAGGGGGTCTAGGTTCGGACCTCCCTAGGTGTGGGTGCAAGCGAGGATGGACTCGCCACCTGTTGGTTTGTGTTGAGTACCACAAGGTGACCTCTGGCCTCGCTACAAAATCAACTCATTGTTGTAGGTGATTGATCATTGGAGAAAGAGACATTCCCTTGGCTGCTTTGCCATGATGACATCGGCTTCACGATAGACTATCCCTTGGCTCATTCAGCAAGGAATTTCACAAGCATCTTGAGTTTGCATACAATTTGATTGTGTGTGGTGGACCAATGTGGTGCCCACCGGGTGCTCACTCAAACAGGTCTAGACAGGGGCTGGGATAATTTAGTGGTCGAGTGGTGACTGTTCAACACCCACGAGGGCAGTGAGCTTGAGCGAGCTTGCCGTTCACTCGCTTGTTGCCTCTCGCCCTCTCTCGCTCCTGTAACACCTCTATCACGTGTATCGTTACACTTCTTCTCTTCTCTAGCAAAACCTGATCCATGGCGTCAACCTTGTCTTGGTGTTCCATGTATCTGTGTCTCACACTCTCCCACACACACTAGGCTCTACGTCCTACTGGTATCAATGTAGTGATGAGAGAGTGAGTCGAGCACACGCTTGAGTGTGCGTCCTGGTCGTAAGGTGACTCTTTGCCACCGCCGCCGTCGCTACCACCACCGTTCTCGAGCAGTAGCTACGATCTTGCAGCTAGCCCGCAACCCGGTCCTCCTCTGATCTCGAAGGAAGGGCCTGTCCACTTCGGGCTTTGCTCTAGCCGTGGATCCCATCTATACTAGCCCTACTGCCATTTTGCATGGGCAGCAGCCGTGACGTGGAGCATCCCGCTCTAGCCACTTCTCCTAGCCGTCGCTTCCACCTTCTGAGCGGGCAGCAACAGCCCCGTCAAGAGGCTCCTCACAAGCAGGCACGTCTCCACCCCCGCGGGCAGTCCCATTTCTATGCCTGCAGGCAGGCCTGTCTCCGGGGCTGCAAGCAGGCTCGTCTCCACATCTCCCACTAGCCCCTATGTCAATCATAGCAGCAACAACACATTCTCAGCTTGACCAGCAGTGGTAGCTATACCAACCGCTCCAGCAGCATCTGAAGCAGCCCCAATGGCATAGCCACTGCTTCAACCACAACTGTAGCATTTACAGTCGTGACAATAGCAACAGTAGCAGCAGAAACAACAACCATAGCAGCAGTGGCAGCAGTAGCAGTAGTAATGACAGGAGTATAAACAGCAGAGGCAGCAATCGGTAGCAACATCTGAGCCGGCAGCAGCAGCCGGAAGCCACAGAAGTAGTAGTAGAAGCATCAGCAGCAGCAACAGCAGTAGCCACAGCTGTAGTGACAGTAGCAGTATTAGTTGCAACAGTTGTAGCAACAGTAGCAACGACAGCAAAAAAAGCAGCAGTAGTAACAGCTTCAGCAGTCACAGCAACAACAACGGCCACGGCTACGGCCAGATTCCACGGCCCGCGCTACCACAGTAGTAGGCTGCATTTGACTACAGCGCCGCCATTTACACGGCGATAGCAGCGGCATCACCCACGGCGGCTTCAGCCAGTAATGATAGTCGCCAGCTGCAGATCAGCCACAGCCACGCATTGGGGTTGTGAGAGTTGTGCCACTTTTGCGTTCGACAGCAGCAGCAGCGTCTGCCACTGACGCGCACGCACCACTGCGGTGGTGCGCATTGTCAACCTGGCTTCCTCGGATCTGCCGGGTGCGGCATCTCCTGGCGTGCACAACGGGGAGCATCCAACGCACCAGTCCGGTCGCCAGAGAGACAATATTTCTACAACCGAGGATGCCACATCTTCGTCGTGGGCTGGCCAAAAAACATGGTAAGCCACATTTGCCCTACTTCCTCTGGAAGGTTGAGCCGCTACACAACGTCGCTTCTGCATCATTGTACCCCACAGTGCATCAAGACACAGTAGAGTGTACACACAAGCTCACACAAGCCGCTTGTGTTGTGATAGACATCGCTGCCGCAGCTGTTGTCACATTTGCCGTAGCAATCCGTAGAGCACGCGCCCCTACCTCAACGTCCGTGAGACGTACTGCGGAGTCACACACTGAGGCCACAATAGTAGCTGGATCCATAGCTGCAGCAGCGGCAGATATTGGGACGTAGTTAGCCGCAGCCGCAGTAGCTATGGCTTCCTCAACAGCTTCTGCAGTCTTTGTTGTGACTTCAGCAGCCTCAACCATCTGCACCTCCACAGCCATTGCCGTTGCATCTGCCGCATCTGCACCCTCCGACATCACCATCCTCGCTGCAGCAGCCGTCTCTACAGCGGCAGTTCTTCCTACTGTGGGTGTTGCCTTCACCACAGGTGTTCTGGCCCTGGTGGTATCAGCTGCATCCCTTCTCTCTGTTCTGTCCACTGCAACTGCTTCCATTGTCGCACCACTCCTTTCCTTTTTGTGTAGCCCACCTTGCCCCTCGTGAGGGCTCGTGGCATTGTCTTCTCTCTCCTACCTACACACTGTCTCTCTGCTCTGCTGTGGCTTGGCTGTGTGTCTTGTGTCAGGTTGTCCTATAGCACATCCAACGTGCCTAAGGCACTCCCAGTTTTCCCACGCCCACTGAGGCAGGGGAAACTCTGGGAAAAAAAAGATCGGCAGGGCCCCTCCATCATCACCATGCCTGGTGACGACGATTCGGCCATAGACGACCTTCAGCGCCAGTTGAACCTCGCTCGCGAGGCCTAGTGTGAGGCGGAAGAGCGCCTCAAAGTCACTAAAGACAACCGCACTGCCTTTGCGGATGAGGTCGCTGCTATTGTGCTCAAGCGCCTCCCTGCTGCCTCTATCTTACTGGCTGGTGCATCTGGTGGCACCAGTGCACGTGCCTCTTCCATCCAATCCGCCTTTAGCACCGCAACTGTTGACCCTGCTGATCCTGCTATCACTCCACTTGCTGCCAGTCCTGGTGTTGTCTTTCGCCAGCATGAATTCTTCTCCCATCTTCCTATCCTGTCCACTAGACTGGTCTTCTCCTATTGGGAGACCCGTTTCAGTGCATGGGCGCAGGGAGAACGCCTCTGGGAGTACTCTTTCCCCAATTTCTCTCCTTTCATGCCTCTCGCTGCGGAGTCCACTCGTGCTTTCCGCGCCCTCATTGCCGCTGGACCAGAGACCCTTGTCGATGATGTTGGCACGTACAATGCAGAGCCCGCGCTTTAGAGTCTGGCTATCCCCGTTAGTGCCTACACCATGCTACTGCGCCACAGCACCGTCACTTGTCAGGAGGCTCAGAGCGCCCTCACTGTGCAATTCAACTCCCTTCTGATGCGAGCGGACGAGTCAGCAGATGTGTATTGGGATTGAGGGCTCAAGCTGCTTTGCGAGCTTGACAAGGCAGCGTCAGGCCAGCTGTCTGTCGTGCACACCATGGTCAACAGGTTGATCCCACAACTGTCTGAATTCCTCCGCGACGTCAAGGCAGTTGAGCTGGAGCGCCTTCCTTCTGAGCCAGTCCCACACGGCTCCCCACCTGGTGTTGGTTCCCTCTGGAACTTTGTTGCTGAGAGGCTTGCTGCCTAGTGGACCAGCCTCTAAAAACAAACGTCTTCACTGTGCTACAGTCGCTGGCGTCGCTGCTGCCACCACAGCCTCCTCCTCTCATGTCCCCCCAGCTGCATCCTCCTCTCCATCCTCCTCCTCCTCTTTGACCACAATGACCTCAGCTCTTACCTCTCAAGGCCGTGGCCGCAGCAGTGGTCGCGAGCAGAGTAGGAGGCGGGCCAAAGCGGCCACACCGTCTCGGGTTCCTGGTGAGGTGGTGTGCTCAAATTGCGGCTCCTCTGAGCACTCCGTCCGCAAGTGTCCTAAGCCCCTTGACGACCTTTGCCTTGTGCGCGCCATGTGTGCGCACTAGGCTCGCACTGCTGGCTCCTCCTCCTCCGGTACCAGCTCTGCCGCCGTCTCCTCCTCCCGGTCCGCCAGCTCCTCCTCTGTCCATGCCTACTCCACCGTAGGCGTTTCCTCCACTCCTCCATCCATCCCATACCCTTGGGTCTGGCCACCGCCTTACAGAGCACCTGCCTACGCTAGGCCACCTTCCCCAGCCTACACTCTTCCTCCGTGGATTCCCCCTCCTGCGAGCTCGTCGGCTCCGTCGCCCGCGCCTTCTGTCGCCGGCGAGTGCCAGTTGGAGTAGTCTCTTCTCCAATACCTGCACCTTTGCGATCAGAGAGGTGAGAGTGTATCTTCGTTGGCCAGAGGTCTTGCTTGTGACAGTGACACTGATCTTCGTGGGGGTCCCTCCGGTCACGTTCTCGGTCTATCGCTCGCGTCTGTGCTGTGGGTCAAGCACTGGCAGTCAATCTTTCTCCCTCGTCGTCTTACTGGTTGTGATCCGTTGCCTCCCTTTGTTGAAGTTGTTGCCACCTGTGGCGTTCTCCCCCATGTTCGTGCATCTGGTGGCTTCTGGGTTCTCGACTCTGGGACCACCCACCATATGACCTCTGTCCGCTCTGCCTTTGTCTTGTTAGGCCCATCCGCTCCGTTTGCTCTGTCAGGAATGGCTCCGGCCACTTGCTCCCCGTGTAGGCTGTTGGGGTTTTTCGTATTGTTGGTCCCAGTGGTGTCGTGTTCCTGCTTGAAATTTCGTGCGTGCCTTCTTTGGAGCTCAGCTTGCTGTCGGTGATCCCCCTTCACGATCAGGGTATGGATTTCTCCGCCGGTGAGGGTGTTGGGAATGTCACTCTTCATTCCTCTGGTTGTGCTGTTTTGCGAGAATTTTGCTGTAACAAGCTGTATCGTGTTCCTCTTCACATGCCCTCCGCACCTTGCGTTGGCTCTGCTCCTGCTCATGTCACACCTTCCCTCTCCCCTGCTGATGTCCAGCTCTTGCATCGCCGCCTTGGCCATGTGCACACGGATGTAACCACCAACATGCTTCGTCTACAGCCTGTTGTTGGCCTGGCACCGTCCACGTTTCCTTCCCCTTGTCCCTCCGATTGTCTTGACTGTACCCAGGGCAAAATGCATCGCTCTCCCTTCACTCCGTCTGCCACTCACTGCTCTCCTCCCCTTGACCTTGTTCATGTTGACGTCATGGGGCCTCTGCCGCATGAGTTTCTTGGAGGTGTTGGGTGCTATGTCTTGTGTCTCACGGATGATTTTTTGTGCTTTCGTTGGATCTTCGCTCTTCACCAAAAGAGCGATGTGGCTGAGGTCATTGCGTTCTGGCTAGTTCAAGCTTAGCGGTCATGTCAGCGTTTTTGGCGCGTCTTTTGTAGTGACCATGGTGGTGAATTCCTTGGTCCCACCGCCCCATTCCTTGAGTCCCATGGGGTGTGTCTGGAGACCTCCGCTCCTTACACACCTCAGTAAAATGGGGCCTCTGAACGTTGGAATCGAACCCTCGCCGATGGAGTCCGCACCCTCCTTTCTGAGTCCGGTCTCCCTCCCTTGTTAGCCTTTGAGGCCATGAGTTACATGACCTGGGTCTGGAATCGGGTGCCGCACGGCCCGCTCTCGTGCACTGTGATCCCCTATGAGCGCTGGAATGACACTCATGCTGATCTCCATCTTGCTTGTGTGTGGGGTAGCATTACGTCTGTCTGGCTACCTGAGGACCTTTGCGATGGGAAGCTCTCCCCTCGTGGTCATCTCTATCCCTTCCTGAGTTTCTTCTCCCAGTCGAAGGCCTAGCGCTTCTCGGATCGGGAGCGCCGGCGCGCCATTGAATCCCGTGATGCCCTGTTCTTCAAGTCTGTGTTTCTCTGTCATCTCAGTCGTGATTCGTTTGCTGCCTCCCTACTTCTTCTCTCTCGGTTGTGGGGGGAAGTCGGCACCTGGGGGCATGCGGGTGGCTCAGCCCCCTCAATCCCTGTGGTCCCTTCTGCGGTCTCCCATCCGCAGTCGTCACCCTCAGAGCGTTCGCCGGATCCCGGCACTGTGACTTTGTCGCCCTCTTATGCATTCCCGTCTACGTCGCCTAGCTCCCTCGGAGCTCCGGCCTCCCCCGCCGCGTCTTCCCCAGCATCCGTCTCACCTGCACACACCCCCGCTGTCCCATCCAGTCCGCTATCTCTTGTCGCACCGGTCCAGCCCAGTCAGTCCAATGCTCCCCCCAGTCTTGCTCCCATCAAACCATTTGTTTGAGGCGGTCGCCTGTGTGTGCTTCCTTCCCGCTCTACCACAGTTGCAACGTCTTCTGTTCGTCCCTCTCAGTCTCAGCCGGAGCAGTCCCCAGCGTTACCGATGGGCATAGATGCCCTTGGCCTGGCCACAGGGTTTGTCCACCCTGGCTCAATCCTCGGCCATACTCTGCTCATGTCAGAGCACGAGCATGATCTCAAAGCCGCCGTCCTTGGCAGCATTGCAGAGTGTCATGCAACTGTTGCTGCCACACCTGCATCGCCGGACCCAACCACAATTCAGCAGGCACGGGCTGCGCCCGACTCCAAATAGTGGGAGGTTGCAATGCAGGATGAACTGAGGGCTCTTGATGACCATGCCGTGTATGAGCTGGTGGACCTCCCACCATTCCGCAAGGCTATCAGTGCCCGCTGGGTATTTCGCAGAAAGTACAAACCCATTGGTGAGCTCGACAAGTGCAAGGCACGTCTTACCGGCAAGGGATTTTCCCAAGTCCCAGGCGTCAACTTCGACGAGACGTTTGCCCTTGTCGAACGCTACACCACAGCCTGGACCCTACTCATTCTCGTAGCACACCATGGTTAGGAGCTCGAGCACATGGACGTCAACAATACTTTTCTCCACGGGCAGCTAGATGAGGAGATCTACATGGTGCAACCGCCAGGGTTTTCTAACGGCACCGATAGAGTCTGGCATCTGCGAAAAGCCCTCTATGGCCTCAAGGAGTTGTCGCGGTGTTGGAACCAGGAGATCACCTCCACTCTGGAGAAGGGGGGTTACCATCGTAGCACGGTGGACCCGGCCCTCTTTGTCACTCCACGCTCCGCACCATTTGCTGCCATCCTCATCTATGTTGATGAATTGCTCATCACGTCTCCGAGTCGAGAGGCAGTGTCAGTCGTAAAGTCCCTACTACAGTTTGCGTACAGAATGAAGGACTTGGATCCGACTCATGTTTTCCTCGGCATGGAGCTCGAGCGTGATCGTGCTTGTCGTGTCTTGCATGTTGACCAGGTTGCATACGATAAGAGCCTGGTGGAGCGCTTTACCTCCTTACGAGAGTCTATGCCCACTGCATCGACGTCGATGACGCCCGCAGGGCAGAGGCTGTTGAAGACACTTGACATGTCAAGGCTGGGGGAGCCAGTGGATGTAACCGACTACTTACGAGTCATAGGGTCTCTGATGTACCTGGCCACTACCACGAGAGCAGACGTAGCCTTCGCTGTAAACTCCCTTGCTCAGTGCTTACAGTGTCCATGGGCATGACACATGGAAGCCGCACTGCGCGTTGTGCGGTATGCGCTCTCCACCCCCCGTGTCGGTCTTTTGTTACCGGGCACAGCCGTCGCTGGTTATTGATGGCTCAACTGACAGTGACTGGGCGCACAATATCGATGCATATATCGTACTAGCTATGTCTTCCTTGTCGGAGGGACTGCGATTTCCTGGAAGAGTGGCAAGCAAGGGTGTGTTGCACGCAGCTTCAGTGAAGCAGAGTATGTTGCTCTTGGTGCAGGGACTTGTGAGAGCGTCTGGTTGTGTCTCTTGCTGCAGCACTTACGCGTTCCCATTTGCTGTATCACCTTGCGCTGCGACAATCAAAGCACAAAAGCTATTGCAGAGCATGATTGCATGCACTACACTTACACAAAACATATCAATGTGGAGCATCATTTTGTGCGTGAGCGCGTTGCTGTAGGAGACTTCCAGATTGTGTGGGTTGACACCCGTCAGTAACGAGCCGACTTCCTTACAAAGGCACTAAGCAGTGACGCCTTCAAGGTAGCTGTGCACGCTATTGGACCGTTGTGTGCTCGTGATGCTCCCAGTTGAGTGGTTGTGACAATGCTTATGTACAGTGTTTTCCTTTGTCACGCCTTGTGACGTCTGTTTCGTTTCTATGAGTGTCGTCGTGCCAGCCGGCTGTGGGTCATGGGGGAGTGTTGGTTTGTGTTGAGTACCACAAGGTGACCTCTATCCTCGTTGCTCGCTCACCTCACTGTTCCAGGTGACTGATCACTGGAGAAAGAGACATTCCCCTGGCTACTTCGCCGTGATGACGTCGGCTTCACGACAGACAATTCCTTGGCTCATTCAGTAAGGAATTGCACAAGCGTCTTGAGTTTGCATACAATCTGATTGTGTGTGGTGGACTTATCTGGTGCCTACCGGGTGCTAACTCAAACAGGACTAGACAGGGGCTCGGATAATTTAGTGGCCGAGTGGTGACTGTTCAACACCTACGAGGGCAGCGAGCTTGAGCGAGCTCGCCGTTTGCTCGCTCGCTGCCTCTCACCCTCTCCCGCTCCCGCAACACTTCTGTCGTGTGCGTCTCGTTACACTTCTTCTCTTCTCTAGCAGAACCTGATCCATGGCGTCAATCCTCTCTTGGTGTTCCATGTATCTGTGTCTCACACTATCCCACACACTCTAAGATTTACGTACTACCGCCCGCTCGTCATCCCGCTGGCTGCTCCCTGCACCCAACAAGACTGTCTCGTGTGACTGATGAATCTTGACACTTCGCGCGTCAAGCATACTCTTGTCCATGGCTTTCTTTTCCTAGCTCAACTTGTGCCTCTCTCATTTCCCTCGCTCACTCTCTCACTAGGCAGCTGTATCCTCATCACATCCACTCCTCTAGTGTTGGCCCAACATACTCACACACACCTCGTAGTAGTCTTCGTCCATGCACCCCAGTACCTCCATGAAGCGTGTGAAAAGGAAAACTAGGCAGCAGGTTGGGGAAGCAGCGTTGTTGATGCAATGTACGGGTTTCCACGCTCGTTGCTTAAGTTTACTGCCCCCTCAGTCTGCTGCTCTAGAAACTAAGTATGGAAGCTCTGGGTTTGTTACTCAGAAATGCGCGCGCCAGTGTTCGTGCCAGAAAGCAGTTGAAAACTCAAAGTGACTGATTAGGAATGAAGAATGAGCAACAATGGGAGACCCCTCCAAGTTCTAGCTCCCCCCCACTAGTGTAGAACTTGTAACTCAGCTAACCAGCCAGTCAGAAAATAGTCTTAGACCTATTTTCTGGCAAGCAGGGTTTTCTCGGTGAGCCATGCCAGACGCCCGACAGCCCAAAACCCGGGCGTCGTCCGTTTTGCCAGAAAACTGGACCATACCATAATACCAACACTGCAAACGCAGTCGTGTGGTCAGAATCAGCTAGGAAAATAGCAATAAAGAGTTATGGCTGTCCGAGCCCAGGCAATGCCTACGACGGTCCATGATACCAAACAGTGACACAAAGTGAGAGACATGGACCCTAGGCAGAGCATAATGCTGCAGACGCAATGGCACAGTCTGCAACAGTGCTAGGTGCATGCGGATAGCATCTGCGGTGGTAGTGACCGCCGGCAGCCTGACCGCCGAGGAGGCCTGCCGATGGAGCTGAGCATGTCGCCGGAGGGAGGAGGCTCCAGCGAACTGCGAGAGAGCCTCAGTGTGTGTCGGCTCCACCGGACGACACTCCAGCAGCGTCAAGTCTCGCAGTTAGTCATCTGTACGCCGATGTACACAATCCGGGAGGACACAACAGAGCATAATGAGAGATGCGCAAAAAACCAATACTCCCCTATGACTCACAGGCGTAGTGCACATGTGCGGGCAGAGACACACTCAACAATGAGACTCCCCCAGGGCACGCAGAGACGCAGGCAAGAACAATGAAAGCCACTCACGGACGCATGCCAACGGAACTCACGGCCTTCTTGAACGAGTCGCGCTTCAGTACCTTGGTCAAGAAATGAGCCACCTATCGTGCTGTCTCAACCCACACAATGCTGATGCTTCCGACATGCAACAACGAATGCACATAGTGATACTCAACTTTTATGTGCTTTGTGCGTTTGTGATGCACGCCATCATTGTCAGCGATGGCCATGGCACTCTCATTGTCACAATGCAACGTGATGGATCCGACGGATTGACGCAAGTCGGACAACAGATGATGCAACCACACACTCTCACACGCGCCTGAGCCTCAGTAGTGCTACGTGCAATGCACCCCTGCTTGCCACTGCGTCAGGACACAGCCGTGCCACCGACTAGAAAGATCCAGCCTGTGCGGCTCTTACCGTCTGGACTGCCGGCCCAGTCACTGTCGGTGTAGCCCACCGCGATGACAGACGGCTCGAGGCGGAACATGAGATTTCGTCGAGGAGTCGAGACAACGTAGCGCAAAACTCGGATCGTGGCCTCGAAGTGGAGGTGATGCGACTCCTGAGAGAACTGAGCCAGGAGGTTGACGGTGAACGCGATGTCTGGACGCGTCGTTGTCGCCAGGAACATCAGTGACTCGATGACTCGCAGGTACGTGGTCACGACAACTGGCTCCCCCACAACGGCTGGGTCAAGACTCTTCAGTTTCACCTGACCATCAGGTGACATGGGTGAAGATGCACTGGGCACGAGGGGCACGTCCTCGGCGAAGCGAGTGGACAAAGTCTGCACATAGGCGGCCTGGTGGACATGAGGGATATCCTGGGAGCGATCATGCTCGAGCTCCATGCCCAGGAATACTCGGGCAGACCCGAGATCCTTCATCTGCTAGGCGGTGTGCAGCAGTTCTTTGACACGGTGGATGACAGCCATGTCAGGCGACGCAATGAGGAGATCATCGACGCAGACCAGGACATCGGCAAGGGTCTGGCCTCGCGGGCTAACGAACAGTGCAGGGTCAGCGGTACTGCGCTGAAGGCCACTTCGAAGGAGCGTACTGCTGATCTCCTGGTTCTAGCACCGAGGCGACTGTTTCAGGTCATAGAGGGCCTTCCGCAGCTGCCAGATTCTCCCAGTGCCGTCGTCGAAGCCTGAAGGTTGTACCATGTAGAGCTCCTCATCCTCCAGTGAACCATGGAGGAAGGCGTTGCTCACGTCCATTTGATGCAACTCCCACCGATGCTGGGCAACCAGACTGAAGAGCGCCCGGCTCGTGGAGAACCGGCCAAATGGAGCAAAGATTTAGTTGTAGTCGACCCCAGGAACCTGAGCAAATCCCTTGGCTATGAGGCGGGCCTTGTACTTGTCCAAGGACGCGTCCGGCTTCCATTTACGTCGAAAGACCTACTTGGCACCGATAGCCTTCCGACCTAGAGGGAGTTCAACGAGGTCATACACGTGGTGCTGCCGGATAGCAACAAGCTCGTCAGCGCAGGCAGCATCCTGTGTGCGGCCTCAGGAGAGACGTGAGCCTTGCGTAGGGTGGCTTGGTCCTCCGAGCGTGCTATGGAGCGAACTGAGAGAGCGCGTCCATCTCGAGCCCCAGGTGGGATGCATGTGAGGGTAGCCATGAAAGCATGCCGATGCTCGTGATAAAGCATGGCGTAACCCAGTGTAGAGCCAGGATGAAGGATGGCATTGATAGCCGAAGTGGTCAGGCCGAGAGCCTTGGTGCTAGGGTCCCCACTCACGACTGTAGGAGTGGAAGAGACAAGTGGAGCGACAGGAGGTCGAGACGCCACAGGACGAGGTACTACGGTCTGCGCGCTCACTGACGGCCTGAGTCGGAGGCTACCGCCTCGACCACGCATGTAGCGCGATAGGACAAGAGATAGCCCCGCGTCTGACGGGTCGACAGAGGCAGACGGGGCTGCTGGCCCGGTGGGGCCAGCGGACGCGACTGGGGCCGCCGGCCCGGAGGGACCAGCGGGCGCGACTCAGGCGGCTAGCCCGGAGGGGCCAGCGGACGCGACTGGGGTCGCCGGTCCGGAGGGGCCAGCGGGCGCGACTGTGGTGGCTGGCCTGGAGGGACCAGTGGACACGAATGGAGCGGCTGGCCCAGAGGGACCAGTGGACACGACTGGGATAGTCGGCCCGGGGGAATCGATGGACGCGACTGAAACCGCCGGCCCGGAGGGACCGGTGGGCGCGACTGGGGCTCCTGGGTCGGAAGGGCCAGTGGGCGCGACTGGGATTGCTGGCTCAGAGGGGCCAGCGGGCGTGACTGTGGCTGCTAGCTCAGAGGGAGTAAGTGATGTGTCACCCGAAAGCGGGAGAAAGGAGGACGGACTCACCACTCTCCCACGCGACGGGAGGAACACCGACGAGCCGGAGCGAACGAGATCGTGCAGAAACAGTTCCTCGAAGAAGAGGGCATTGCGGGACTCGACGATGCAGTTTCAGGAGGGAACCCAGAAGCGCCAAGCCTTGGACTGACGGGAGACCCCAAGAAAAGAGCAAGGACGCCCGCGGGGGATGAGCTTCCTACCCTGTTGCGGGACAGGCAGGCACACGATGGCTATGCAGCTCCCACGCGAGTAGGGTGGAGGTCGGCTCGTTGACCGCACCAGTGTTGGTACAGCGTGGACTGGCGGGGAAGGGGTCCGTGATGAATTCGGTTCCAGACCCATGTCATGTAGGCCATGGCTTCAAATTAGAAGCCATCGGAGAGGCCAGACTCAACCCGCATGGTGCGGACGGCATCGGCCATGGT
The DNA here is from genome assembly GCA_023375785.1 of Penium margaritaceum. Lineage (NCBI taxonomy): Eukaryota > Viridiplantae > Streptophyta > Zygnematophyceae > Desmidiales > Peniaceae > Penium > Penium margaritaceum. The sequence continues at coordinate 22,354 of SZWC01003946.1, read as the reverse complement.
ACGGTTCCACCATTCAGAGACGCCGTTCTAGGCGGGCGTGTAGGGCGTGAACGTCTCATGGTGGATACCACGAGAGGCGAGAAAAGTTGTGGTCTCGCCCATGTACTCACCACCGCGATCGGAACGAAAGCAGCAAAGGGATCGACCACACTCGTGCTCCGGAAGGACAAGCCAGTCCTGAATGGCATGGGCGACATCGCTCTTCAGAAGACCCAGCCGCAGCGCGAGTAGTCGTCAGTGAGGGTGAGGACATACCAACCATGCTCTCCCACGATCTCGGTGGAGAGAGGACTCATGACATCGGAATGGACCAGGTCAAGAGGGACGGACGCACGGGAGGAGGACAGAGGGTATGTGGACCAGTGCATCTTGCCCTGAGCGCAATCAACACACTCCATGGGGCACGGCAAAGGAAACGTCTCAGATTCAAGGCCCTTGGCCGGCTGGGTGCGGAGCATGCTATCAACAGCAGTAGAGTGGACGTGGCAAAGGTGGCAATGCAGGAGACGGGTGTGCTGAGAAGAGAGCGTGCTGGTGAAAAACACATGGCTAGTGGCGCCCGACGGGGAGGGGACTGAAGGAGAGGAGGACAGACGAGGCACGTGCCACAAGTTGTCACGGGCGGTGGCGTGAAGAACGACAAGACCGGACGAATGCAACGACACACTGCCAATTCCACGTGAGTGCACAACGTTCATGCTCATGCAGTCAAGGGCAGTAACGGATAGGAGGCTGAGCTCCAGACCGGGGACGAAGAGGACATCGGTCAAGAAGACATCACCGGCAGGACCACGGAAACGAACGACACCAATGTCGCGCACAGGTAACACCTGGCCGGAGCCTGTCCGGACACCGGAGACATCGCCAACAGGAGCAAGCATACTGAAGGCCTCACCATAGGCCGTCATGTGATGCGTGGCCTTGGAGTCGATGATCCAAGTCTCGACCGGGTCCTAGACTCGAGTCACCAGATCGCTAACGGTCACATGGCAGCACGCAAGAGACGCGGACGCGGTAAAAGGGGGCACGAACTGGGACTGCCAATCACCAAGCCACATGACGTTGTCACAGAGGGGAACAAAGGAGACCACGGGAGACGGTGAGACAGACGAGGAGGCAGGACACGACCGCACCTCAGTCTCAGTCATGCAGGACAAGGGGGACGACTAGGAGGTGACGCAACTCGCACTTCCCTGGGGGGGAGGGCGAGGCAGGCCAAGCTGAAGCGCAATGAACTGCTCCAACTGTCACTCACGCGTGGACGGCCGGGCAGTGCAGACAGAGTGCGGCGTGACGACACCGGAGCCTGGATTGAACGAGGATTGCGGTGGTGAAGGGAACATGGGCGCAGACGGCTGCGAGTGATGCTGTTGCAGAGCTGGCGTCGGTGGGGCTGGTGCGGCTGTCAGAGGAGAGGAGCTGCTAGACGAGGGTGGGGCCTCAGGGCCAGCGACAGCGATGGCGACAGAGGTGAGACGGCGCTCCCGCTGACGACGCATGGTGGCGATGAGGCGCGCCTCATCTGTGGACAGCAGGCACGTGAACCACCCATGTCCGGGCTGGCCACAATCGTTGCAGACTGAGCCACCACCGCTGAACCCAATCGACTGCTACTGCTGCTGACCCTCGTCCTTCTTGCTCCAGTGTTTCTTCTTCCCTGACGATGAAGAGCTGGTGGATCTAACTGCTGCGGGAGAAGCGACGGCCACGGAGGCGATGGCAGGGGTGGCTAGAGCCTCTGTGTGCTATAGGCGGGACTCCAGGCGAGCTTCCTCAATCCGGAGGAAGAGGTCGTATGCCTAGGGCATGGGGGTACTCTAGGCCGCCATGGTGGAGAGGACGTCGTGGGAGTAGTGCACGAAGACATCCGCGTACGCGTCAGTGGTGCCGCGCTTGATGGTGAGGAGCGCGGACAGAGGGGGTGGAGCAGAGGCGCTGAGGCGATGAAGGATGTCTTCAGCCTGCTGCCAGTAGGCGATGACTGTCTCGGTCCCCCCCATGTGGAGGGAGTTGAACTCCCATAGCAGACGGCTGGTCTCAGCCTCGTTAGACAGGCGATGGGGGCTAGTGAGAACGTGCCACGCGACTTCAGTGTCTAGAACACTGTTGCCTGTGAAATCGCAAAGAAAGGGCTCTAGGGCCAGGCGGGAAGCCGGAGAAGCGACAGGGACAAGGGCGCGGACGGCACGACCAGCGTCATATAGCTGGTCGGCCTGGATGGAGTCGTACGGAAGAGTGTAGTACGCCCACAAACCCTCACCCTGTGCCTAGATGCGGAAGTTGAGCTCCCAGCTTCGGAACTGCTCGCCGGCCTGAAGCTTCGGGGGCAACGTCTCAAAGTCCTTTTCCCTACGGCCGGCGCCCAGAGTGGGGCCAAGGACAGAGGTCACTGTCTGCCGCTAGCGTTGAGTCTGTTGTTGCGCCAGGTAATGCGTGGCAGCAAACACAGCGGGATGGGTGTGCTCAGGAGGAATGAACGGCAACAAAGTACGGTTGGCCGTCTGTGAGGCTAGTGGCTATAGTGCTACAAGCTGCTACGTCAGAGCGGCGAGCTGTTGCTAAATGGCAGCTAAGGGATCATGGGTGTCAGCGGCGACGCCTATTGGCTGCTGCTGCTACTGCTGCCGCTACTGCTGCTGCTGCTGCTGCTGCCACTGCTGCTGCTGCTATTCCTGGTTCTGCTGCTCCTGCTACTACTATTGTCGCTGCTGCTGCTGCAACTGCTGCTGCTACTATTGTTGTTGTTGTTGCTGCTGCTATTGCAGCTGCTGCAAAAACAGGGGGGTACCCCCAATGGAGGAGGATCCCTCCCCACTGGGGCTCTTAACCATGGTTTTGGTGCACCCTCTCTTGGTTTTTTTTGTGTTTTTGTGCTACTGATGCCAGTAGTGACGTCAGTCCAAGAAGGTTGGCGTCAGTAGCTGCTGTGGCGTTATCTGTTGATGACATCAGTAGTGACATCAGCAGTGACGTCAGAGGCTAGATGCTAACGTCAGCAACACCTGTGGTTGGGGTCGTTGCTACCGTTGCTGTTGTTGTTGCTACTATTGCTGCTGTTGTTGCTACTGCTACAACTGCTGTTGGAGCTACTGTTGCTCCTGCAACTGCTACTGCTGCTGCTACGGCTACTATGGTAGCGACAACTGCTACTGCTGTTGCTACTGCTGCTACTAGTGTCATAGCTGCTCCTGCTGCTGTGGCTATGGGTGCTATGGCAGTAGTAGCTACTGTTGCTATGGTAGCAGTAACTACTACTGTTGCTGCTGCTGCTATGCTACTGCTGCTTCTCTTGTAGCTGCTACTGTTACTGCAACTGTTATTACTGCTACTGTTGCTACCAGCTGCTACGGCTGCTGTGGCTGCTGTAGCAGCTATGGCAGCTGCTGCTGGAGTGGGGGAATTTTTTTGCTAGCCTCTTTTTTGTTTTCTTCTGCCACAGCAAGCCTCGCTGCTCATTCTGGATAGCAGGCTGCGAGCAGCGAGCTCGCTGCTAATTGCTAGCAGCTCGTTTCTTGTAGCAAGCAGTGGGCTCGCTGCTTGTAGACCACTGCTTGCGGCGAGCTACGGGCTGCGAGCAGCAGCAGCTGCTGCTGGCTACTGCCGGCTACTGCTCGCTGCTGCTGTTTCTACAGCCGGCTGCTACTACTGCATGCTGTTGCAGCTGTTGCATCTTGCTACTACTGCTGCTCATTGCTGCTTTTGCTGCTCGCTATTGCTCTTGCTGGTATTGTAAGCTGTTGCTACTGGCCGCCGCTGCTGCTTGCTGCTACGGGCTGCTGCTACTGCAGGTTGCTGCTGGTACTGCGAGCTGCTCCTGCTACCGGCTGCTACTGCACCTGCTGCTGCTGCGAGCTACTGCTGGTATCGGTTGCTGATGTTGCACACAACTGATGTTGGCTGCTGCTGCCACTGCTCACTGCAGTTGCCTGCCGCTGCTGCTGCTACAGCCTGTTGCTGCTGCTCGATAGTGCCAGTCACTACACCTGGGTGACGTTGCTACGTGCGTCCTCGCCCGCAGGTGTCGAACGAGGCCTCCCACTCACCTCCTCGCGTCACGCGTGGGGGTCAATGCTGCCGGAAAAAATAGGGCAGCATTTCTCCCAGGCCCAGTGGCAGTGGGAAATAATCTGACACCGCCACCAGGCGGGTCAATGCTACCGGAAAAAATCTGACAGCATTCCCCCTACACTGGCGCGTACGGGGGTCTGCCGGCAATGTGTGGCACCTGTACGACAGTCTTCTGCTGCTGCTGTTGCAACGCTGTGGCTCTGATACCAAAAAGGAAAACTAGGCAGCAGGTCGGGGCAGCAGCGTTGTTCATGCAGCGTGCGGGCTTCCACGCTGGTTGCTTAAGTCTGTTGTCCCCTCAGTCAACTGCTCTAGAGACTAAGTCTGGAAGCTCTGGGTTTGTTACTCAGAAATGCGCGTGCCAGTGTCAGCGCCAGAAATCAACTGAAAACTGAAACAAACTGATTAGGAATGAAGAATGAGCAACAATGGGATGTTGGTTTTGTGCATCTCTCATTTGTACTCTGTTGTGTCCTCCCGGCTTGTGTACATCGGCGTGCAGATGACTGACGGCGAGACTTGATGCCGTTGGAGTGTCGCTCGGTGGAGCCAACGTACGCTGAGGCCCATTCACCCGTCGCTGGAGCTTCCTCCACTGGCGATGCGCTCAGCTCCATCGGCAGGCCTCCTCGGTGGTTGGGCCGCCGGCGGTCACTGCCACTGCAGATGCTGTCTGCATGCACCTAGCGTTGTGTCTGGTTGTGGCATTGCGTCTGCAGCATCATGCGATGCCTAGGGTCCATGTCTCCTGTTGTATGGTCATTTTTGGCATCGTTGTCTGTCATAGGCACTGCCTGGGTTCGTGTAGCCATAACTTCTTGTAGCTATTTTTCTAGCTGATTCTGACCACACGACTGCGTTTGCAGCATCGGTATTATGGTGTGGTCCAGTTTTCAGGCAAAACGGACGACGCTCGGGTTTTGGGCCGTTGGGCGTCTGGCAGGGCTCACCCAGAAAACCCTGCCTGCCAGAAAATAGGTCTAGCACTATTTTCTGATTGGCTGGTTAGAAGAGTAACAAGTTCTACACTAGTGGGGGGGAGCTAGAACTTGGAGGGGTCTCCCATTGTTGCTCATTCTTCATTGCTAATCAGTTACTTCCAGTTTTCAGCTGCTTTCTGGCGCTAACACTGGCGCGCGCACTTCTGAGTAACAAACCCAGAGCTTCCAGACTTAGTCTCTAAAGCAGCAGGCTGAGGGGGCAGCAGACTTAAGCAACGAGCGTGGAAGCCCGCACGCTGCATCAACAACGCATGTTGCCCCAACCTGCTGCCTAGGTTTCTAGCTTGGTATCAGAGCCAGAGCATAGCAGCAGCAGCAGAAGAAGACTGGCGTACAGGTGCCAGACAATGCCGGCGGACCCCCATATGCGCCAGTGCAGGGGAAATGCTGCCGGATTTTTTCCGACAGCATTGATCCGCCTGGTGGCGGCGTCAGATTTTTTCCCACGGCCACTGGGCCAGGGGAAATGCTGACGAAATTTTTCGGCAACACTGAACCCACACGTGACGCGAGGAGGTGAGCGGCAGGCCGCGTCCAACACCTGCGGGCGACGACGCACGCGGCAACGTCACCCAGTTGCAATTACTTGCATCAGCACGCAGTAGCAGCAGCTTGTAGCAATGGCATCTGTGGGCAACGGCAGCAAGCAGTGGCAGCAGCAGCCAATAGCAGCTGCGTGTAGTAGCAGCAACAGGCTGAAGCAGCAACTCACAGCAGCCCGCAGCAGCAACAGCCCGTAGCAGCAACTCGCAACAGCAGCAGCCTGTAGCAGCAGCTCGGAGCAGTAGCAGTCTGTAGCAGCAGCGAGCAGCAATAGTGGCAAGTAGCAGCTGCAACAGCGTGCAGCAGCAGTAGTAGGCTACAACAGCCGCAACAGCAAGCTACAGCAGCAGCCAGCCGTAGCAGCTGCTACAGCAAGCAAATGCCAGCAGCGGCTGCTGCTGCTTGCTGCCCGTAGCGAGTGAGCAGCGAGCAGCAGCCCGCTGCTGCCAGCGAGCAGCTGCCCGCTGCCAGCGAGCAGCAGCTTGCTACCAGCGAGCAGCAGCACACTGCTCGCAGCTGACAGCAGGCAGCTACCCGCTGTGACAGACGAGGAAGAGGGGAAAAAAGAGAGAGCAAAAAAAATCCCCCACCCCACCTGCTTCGCCGCCGCTGCTGTAGCAGCTACCTTCACTACTACAGCAGCCTTAGCAGCCGCAGCAGCCTATAGTAGTAGCAACTGCTGCTACAACTGTAGCTACAGCAGCAGCAGCAACAGCAGTAGCAGCAACAGCAACTGCAGCGGTAGTAGCAACAACAGTAGCAACAGCTGCAGCAGCAGCAGCAGTAACTGTAGCAGCAGCCGTAGTAGCAGCAAACAGCAGCAGCAGCAGTAGCAACAACAGCTACAGTAGCGGCCCCAACAACCGCCAGTGCTGACGTCAACATCTCGCTGTTGACGTCACTATTGACGTCACTGCTGATGTCATCAACTAAAAAAAAACCAAAGAAAGGGGCAAGGGAAGGGGGAAGTCATCCTAAGGATGGACAGGACGTCCACCACCCTCAGCAGACGCCACTGCTAACGTCAGCAACCCACAAAGAGAAATAAAAAAAACAAAGGGCATCACACCATGGCTGGTAGCCCCACAAGGGAGGGGTCCTCCTCTGTTGGGGGGACCCCCACCCCCCCTTTCTTGCAGCGGCTGCAGCAGTAACAGCAGCAGCAGCAAGATCCACAGCAGTAGCAGTAGCAACAGCAGCAAGAGTAGCAGGAACAAGAGGAGAAGCAGGAACAGCAGCAGTAAGAGCATCAGCAACAGCAGAAGCAGCAACAGCAGCAGCAGCAGGAGGAGCAGCGGTGCCAGCAGCCCTCTGACGTCATTGGCGATAACCCTGACCCCCTCGCTGCTCTTCAGCAACAGCTCGCCGTCCTGACCCAGCAGCTTGCGGCACTGCAACCGTTAGTCTCCCAGTCTGTCCCCAATGCACCTCCGTCCTTCCCCCCTCCAGGGCGCGCCAGCCCAGCTGTTTCTGCTGCCATGCAATACCTGGCGCAGGAGTAGAATCTGCGCCAGCGGCAGACAGTGACCTACGTCCTTGGTCCCACTCTGGGTGCCGGCCGCAGGCAAAAGGACTTTGAGACGCCGTCGCCGCCACTTCAGGCCGGCGAGCAGTTCCGGAGCTGGGAGCCCAGCCTTTGCATCTGGGCGTAGGGTGAGGGCCTTTGGGCATACTACACCCTGTCGTATGATGCCACCCAAGCCGACCAGCTGTATGACGCTGGTCGTGCCGTCCGGGCTCTTGTCCCTGTCTCCCCTCCGGCTTCCCGCCTCGCCCTCGAGCCCTTCTTGGGCGACTTCACCGTTGGCGTCACCCCAGACCCTGCAGCCACATGGCACATTCTAACTCATCCCCATCGCCTGTCCAGCGACGTTGAGACTAGCCTTCTGCTGTGGGAGTTCAACTCCCTGCATATGGAGGAGACCGAGAGGGTCACCTCCTACTGGGAGCGAACAGAGGACATCCTTCGTCGCCTCGGGACCGCTGCCCCATCCCCTTTGGCCGCACTTCTCACCATCAAGCGCGGTGCCACCGAAGCGTACGAGGACATCTTCGTCCACTACCCTCACGACGTTCTCTCCACCATGGAGGCCCAGGGCACCCTCATGCCCTGGGCATACGAGCTCTTCCTCCGCATTGAGGAAGCCCGTCTGGAGTCCAGACTCCAGTGCACGGAGGCCGTCGCCTCCCCTGCCATCGCCTACCCTGCCGTCACCTCCGTGGCCGTAGCCTCCCCCGTCGCAGCTATCTCATTCTCGTCGGGGAAGAAGAAGCGCCGGAATAAGAAAGGAAAAGGTCAGCAACAGCAGCAGCAGCAGTCGTCGACCGGGTCCAGCGCTGGCGGCTCGGTCTGTCACAACTGTGGCCAGCCCGGGCACGGGTGGTACACGTGCCCTCTACCAACGGATGAGGCCCACGTCATCGCCACCATGCGTCGCCAGCGCGAGTGCCGTCTCGCCTCTGCCTTCATGGCTGTCGCCGGCTCGGACACCTCTGCCTCGTCCAGAAGCTCCACCACTCCGGTTGCTTCGTCGGTCCCGCCGACACTAGCGCCGCAGCCGTCGCCACCGGCGCAGTCCTCCTTCTACCCGGGCTCCGGAACCATCACCCCGCACTCCGTCTACACTCCCGGGCCATCCTCGTGTGAGCGCCAGTTGGAGCAGTTCATCGCGCTCCAGCTCGGCCTGCCTCGCTCTCCTCCCCAGGGAAGTGCGAGTTGCATCACTTCCTGCTCCCCTGTCCAGCCCTGCATGACTGAGACTAAGCTACGGTCGTGCCCCGTTTCCTCGTCTGTCTCGTCGTCTCTCATGGTCTCCGCTACCCCCTCCCAGGACGAAGTTGCTTGGCTTGACGATTGGCAGTCTCAATTCGCACCTCCTTCCACCGCGTCCGCGCCCCTTGCTTGTTGCCATGTGACTGCTAGTGATCTCGCGACCCTAGTCCAGGACCCTATTGAGACTTGGATCATCGACTCCGGAGCCACGCATCACATGACGGCCTGTCGTGAGGCCTTTAGTATGCTCGGTCCTGTAGGTGATGTTTCCGGTGTCAGGCTCTGGCCAGGTGTTGCCTGTCCGTGGTGTTGGCGTTGTGCGTTTCCGTGGTCCCTCCGGTGACGTCTTTCTGACCGATGTCCTCTTCGTCCCTGGTCTTGAGCTCAGCCTTCTGTCCGTCACTGCCCTTGACCACATGAACATGGACGTTGTGCACTCGCGTGGTGTTGGCACTGTATCGTTGCGTCCGTCTGGCCTTGTTGTGCTGCCAGCCACCGCCCGTGGCAGCCTGTGGCATGTACCTCGCCTCTCTTCCTCTCCTTCCGTCTCCTCCTCGTCAGCCTCCACAAGCCATGTGTTTGTCACCAGTATGCTTTCTCATTAGCACACTCGCCTCTTGCACCGCTGCCTCTGCCACGTCCACTCTACCGCCGTAGCATGCTCCGCACCCAGCCGGCCAAGGGCCTTGACCCGGAGACTTTTCCCCTCCTGTGTCCAACTGAGTGCATTGACTGCGCTCAGGGGAAGATGCACAGGTCCACGTATCCCTTGTCTTCCTCCCGTGCGTCCGCCCCCTCGACCTTGTCCACTCGGACGTCATGGGTCCTCTCCCCACCGAGTCCGTCGGCGAGCATGGTCGCTACGTCCTCACCCTTAATGACAAATTTTCTCGCTACCGCTGGGTCTTCTACCTTCGGCAGAAGATCGATGTCGCCCACGCCATCTAGAACTGGCTTGTCCTTGCGGAGCACGAGTGCGGCCGCTCTCTCCGCCACTTTCGCTTTGATCGCGGTGGTGAGTACCTGGGTGAGGTCGCGACCTTTCTCACCTCCCGCGGAATTCGCCATGAAACGTCCGTACCTTACACACCCGCCCAGAACGGTGTCTACGAACGTTGGAACCGTACTATGGCCGACGCCGTCCGCACCATGCGGGTCGAGTCTGGTCTCTCCGAGGGCTTCTATTTTGAAGCCATGGCCTACATGACCTAGGTCTGGAACCGGATTCCCCACGGTCCCCTTCCCCGCCAGTCCATGCCGTACCAGCACCTTCCTCGGTGTCTCTCGTTAGTCCAAGGCGTGGCACTTCTGGGATCACTCCCGGCATTGCATCGTTGAGTCCCGGGACGCCCTCTTCTTCGAGGACCTGTTTCCTCGTGACCTCATTTGCTCCAGCTCGTCCGTGTCTATCCCGTCGCGTGGGGGAGTGGTGTGTCCGTCCTCCGTCCTGCCTCTTCCGGGTGACAAATCCCTCAGTCCCTCCGAGCCAGCAGTCCCAGTCGCGTCTGCTGGTCTCTCCGGGCCAGCAGCCCCAGTCGCGTCAGCTGGTCCCTCCGGGCCAGAAGTCCCAGTCGCGCCCGCTGGTCTCTCCGGGCCGGCACCCCCAGTTGCGTCCGCTGGTTCTTCCGGGCCATCAGCCCCAGTAGCGTCCGCTGGTCCCTCCGGTTAAGCAGTTCCAGTCACGTCCGCTGGTCCCTCCGGGCCAACAGTCCCAGTCGCGTCCGCTGATCCCTCCGGGCCGGCAGTCCCAGTGGCGTCCGTTGGTCCCTCCGGGCCATCAGCCCCAGTCGCGTCCGCTTGTCCCTCCGGGCCAGCAGTCCCAGTCGCGTCCGTTGGTCCCTCCTAGCCATCAGCCCCAGTCGCGTCCGCTGGTCCCTCCGGGCCAGCAGTCCTAGTCGTGTCCGCTGGTTCTTCCGGGCCAGTAGCCCCAGTCGCGTCCGCTGGTCCCTCCGGGCCGACAGCCCTGGTTGTATCCGTGGGCCCCTCCGGGCCAGCAACCCCGTCCGCCTCCATCAGCCCGACGGACTCAGTGCCGTCACCTACCCTGCCACGCTACACGCGTGGCCCAGGCGGCAGCCTCCGACCAAGACCGTCGGTGAGCGTTCAGACCGTCGCACCGCGCTTCGTGGCGCCTCGACCCCCCGTGGCTCCACGTGTCTCCTCTGCTCCCACGGTCGTGAGTGGGGATCCTGGCACCAAGGCCCTCGGCCTGACCACCTCCGCCATTGTTGCAGACCTTCACCCGGGCTCCGCACAGGACTACGCCATGCTTCATCATGAGCATCGGTACGCTGTCGTGGCTGCACTCGCATGCATCCCACCTGGGGCTCGAGTTGCACACGCTCTCTTAGTCCGCTCCACAGCACGCCCAGAGGACCTACACACCCTACGCGAGGCACGAGCCTCTCCTCAGGCCGCACACTGGGACGCTACTTGCGCCGATGAGCTCATCGCTATCCATCAGCACCACGTGTATGACCTCGTCGACCTTCCCCCAGGTCGGAAGGTCATCGGCGCCAAGTGGGTCTTTCGGCGCAAGTGGAGGCCCGACGGGTCCTTGGACAAGTACAAGGCCTACCTTACAGCCAAGGGGTTTGCCCAGATTCCTGGGATCGATTACGACCAGATCTTTGCCCCAGTTGGTCCATTCTCCACTAGCCGGGCACTCTTCAGTCTGGTCGCCCAGCACGGGTGGGAGCTGCATCAGATGGATGTGAGGAACGCTTTTCTCCATGGTTCACTGGAGGGTGAGGAGCTCTACATGGTGCAGCCCCCAGGCTTCGACGATGGCACTGAGAGAGTCTGACGACTACGCAAGGCCCTTTATGGCCTGAAGCAGTCGCCTCGGTGCTAGAACTAAGAAATTAGCAGCACGCTCCTTTGTGGCGGGCTCCAGCGTAGCACCACAGACCCCACATTGTTTGTCAGTCCGCGAGGCCAGACCTTCACCGCTGTTCTGGTTCACGTCGACGATCTGCTCATTGCGTCGCCAGACACGGCTGCCATCTAGCGTGTCAAGGATCTCCTGCACTCTGCCTACCAGATGAAGGACCTTGGCTCTGGCAGAGTCTTCTTGGGCATGGAACTTGAGCATGATCGCTCCCACGGCGTCCTGCACATCCACCAGTCCGCCTATGTGCAGACATTGTGCACCCGCTTTGCGGAGGACCTGCCACTCGTGTCGAGCACATCCTCACCCATGTCACCCGATGGCTAGGCGAAGCTGAAGAGTCCTGACCCAGCCGTTGTGGGGGAGCCAGTTGACGTGACCACATACCTGCGAGTCATCGGGTCACTGATGTTCCTGGCGACGACGACGCGCCCAGACATCGTGTTCGCCATCAACCTCATGGCCCAGTTCTCTCAGGAGCCGCGTCACCTCCACTACGAGGTCGCGATCCGAGTAGAGCGCTATGTGGTCTCGACTCCTCGGCGAGGTCTCATGTTCCGCGGTCAGCCGTCTGTCGTCGCGGTGGGCTACACCGATAGTAACTGGGCCGGCAGTCCGGACGGCAAGAGTCGCATAGGCTGGATCTTTCTGATTGGCGGTACAGCCATGTCCTGGCGCAGTGGCAAGCAGGGATGCGTTGCACGCAGCACTGCTGAGGTTGAGTACGTTGCTCTTGGCTCAGGCGCATGTGAGAGTGTGTGGTTACGTCGTCTGTTGTCCGAGTTGCGTCAGTCCGTCGCGTCCATCACGTTGCACTGTGACAATGAGAGTGCCTTGGCCATCGCCGACAACGACGACGTGCATCACACACGCACAAAGCACATTAATGTTGAATATCACTATGTGCGTTCGTTGTTGCATGACGGCAGCGTCAGCATCGTGTGGGTTGAGACAGCATGGCAGTTGGCTGACTTCTTGACCAAGGCACTGAAGCGCGACTCGTTCAAGAAAGCTGTGAGTTCAGTCCGCATGCGTCCGTGAGTGACTCTCTCTGTCCCTGCTTGCATCTCTGCTTGGCCTGGGGGAGTTTGGTCGTTGACTGTGTCTCTGCCCGCACATGTGCACTACGCCTGTGAGTCATGGGGGAGTGTTGGTTTTCGTGCATCTCTCATTTGTACACTGTTGTGTCCTCCCGGCTTGTGTACATCGGCGTGCAGATGACTGATGGCGAGACTTGACGCCGCTGGAGTGTCGCTCGGTGAAGCTGACGCACGCTGAGGCCCATTCACCCGTCGCTGGAGCCTCCTCCACTGGCGATGCGCTCAGCTCCATCGGCAGGCCTCCTCGGTGGTCGGGCCGCCGGCGGTCACTGCCACTGCAGATGCTGTCTGCATGCACCTAGCGATGTGTCTGGCTGTGGCATTGCGTCTACAGTATCATGCGATGCCTAGGGTCCATGTCTCTTGTTGTATGGTCCTGTTTGCCATAGTTGTCTGTCATAGGCACTTCCTGGGTTAGTGTAGCCATAACTTCTTGTAGCTATTTTTCTAGCTAATTCTGACTGCACGACTGCGTTCGCAGAGTTGGTATTATGGTATGGTCTAGTTTTCAGGCAAAACGGACGATGCCCAGGTTTTGGGCCGTCGGGCGTCTGGCAGGGCTCACCGAGAAAACCATGCCTGCCAGAAAATAGGTCTAGCACTATTTTCTGATTGGCTGGTTAGCTGAGTAACAAGTTCTACACTAGTGGGGGGAAGCTAGAATTTGGAGGGGTCTCCCATTGTTGCTCATTCTTCATTGTTAATCAGTTACTTCCAGTTTTCAGCTGCTTTCTCGCGCTAACACTGGCACGCGCACTTTTGAGTAACAAACCCAGAGCTTCCAGACTTAGTCTCTAGAGCAGCAGACTGAGGGGGCAGCAGACTTAAGCAACGAGCGTGGAAGCCCGCACGCTGCATCAACAACGCATGATGCCCCAACCTGCTGCCTAGGATTCTAGCTTGGGAGACCCCTCCAAGTTCTAGCTCCCCCCCCCTCTAGTGTAGAACTTGTTACTCAGCTAACCAGCCAGACAGAAAATAGTCTTAGACCTATTTTCTGGCAGACAGGGTTTTCTCGGTGAGCCCTGCCAGGCGCCCGACAGCCCAAAACCCGGGTGTCGTCCGTTTTGCCTGAAAACTAGACCATACCATAATACTGATGTTGGGAACACAGTTGTGTGGTCAGAATCAGCTGGAAAAATAGGAGCAAAGAGTTATAGCTGCCCGAGCCTAGGTAGTGTCTACGACGGTCCATGATACCAAACAATGACAAATTGCGAGAGACATGGACCCTAGGCATAGCATGATGCTGCAGACGCAATTTCACAGTAAAAAACTGTTGTGCTTTGTGCCGTTCCTGTACAGTTTACTGTGACCACTCGGCCGTGTCCATACTCGTGCAGATCCCTGAGGCAGGCGGCCCTGGTGACACCGGCGCGACGACAGGCGGCGGACTACCCGTCTGGAGCTGCCCGACCACTGTTCCAGAGCCCCAGATGTCACCGGGACTCCTTGCTGTGCCTTCTACATCTTGCACGCGCCTTTCGGCGGACTGGGCATGAGGCCCATTTGCATGTTTTTGCATTATATACTCGCTGTCAGTCGATGGATGCATGCATGTGACCAGTCGTTGCGTGCGTCTTTTGATTCTGCACGTCTAGGTTCAGACGGCGTAGGATTCTGACATGTGTGCGCAGAGTTACGGCCAAAACAGTGGTTTTGGGCCGGTTTTAGGACAGCTCTTGGACTGCCGCGTGCGACACCCGCCGTGCGCCGCGGCAGGTATTTATGCCCTGGACCTGTCANCAGATCTTCTGGGACCCGTTGGAGACGGTCGACCGCCGTCAACGTGAGATCGCCGCTGCAGAGACAGCAGCAGCGACGCGTACCACCACGCAGAGGGGCGTGTCGGCGGCGGTGCCAGCAGCCCTTCTCCCACAGCCACCGCAGCTGAGTAGCAGCAGCAGCGCAGCAGCCCCAGCCGCAGCAGCAGCGTGACAGTAGCCGCGGCAGCAGCAGCGCAGCAGCAGCGGCGGCAGCAGCAGCGCAGCAGCAGCAGCGGCGGCGGCGGCAACAGCAGCTGCAGCGGCGGCAGCAGCACCAGCAGCC
>SZWC01003945.1:163439-177688 GCA_023375785.1 Penium margaritaceum | reverse complement strand
CTCGCTCCAGTACTCGTTGACCACCCCTGTGGGCAACCGAGATTCGGGCTCCCATGAATTATGTTTCGGTCCACAACCGGCCCAATGGACGAGGTACTCCCTGACAACGCGCGACCGAAGAGTACGCTCTCGGTGCTGGAGTAGGCGAAGGACCTCGTATTGGCCGTCGGCAGCCAGGACTGCTGGCGGTGGCTGCACGGTTCCTTCTGCCGTGTATGGAGCCAGCAAGCTCACATGAAACACGTCATGTATCTTCATACTCGGCGGGAGTAGCAATCGGTATGCCACATGCCCGATACGTGCCACAATGGAAAACGGCCCAATCCACTTCGGTAGAAGTTTTTTTGCCCCTGGCGACTTCAACCGAAGGTGTTTAGTGCTAAGCAGCACTTTGTCACCGATGTCAAACGACACCTCCCGGCGACCTTTGTCGGCATATGCCTTTTGTCGCTGCCGAGCTGCTTGAAGGTGACCCTTCGCCTCCTATAACAAGGAGTCGATGCGCTCGGCAAAGGCTTGAGCAGAAAGGACCTGCCCTCCTGTACTCCCACTCTTCACCAATGAAGAGGGTACCACTGGATGCCGACCACTGTTCAACACGAACGGTGTGAACTGTGTGGACTCGTTCACCGAGTTGTTCACCGCAAACTCTGCCGGTGCTAGGAATTCGTCCCAATCTTGCATAGCAGGGTCCACGTACATGCGGAGCATCTGCTCCTGAGTGCGATTCATGCGCTCTGTTTGTCCATCTGTTTGAGGGTGAAACGCTGTCGACATTTGCGACTCGCTGCCGAAGTACTCGTGCATCTTTTGCTAGAACTTACTAGCAAATTTTCGATCTCGATCGGACATAATGCGCAACGGCAAGCCGTGGTACTTTACGACACCCTCAAAGAAGAGACGAGCGGTCTTCTCTGCGTTCATGTCAGTGGTTGTAGGAATGAAGTGTGTCATCTTCGTCAAAAGATCCACAACCACTATTATTGCATCATAGCCACGGGCCGTGTCCGGAAGACCAGTAATGAAGTGCATGCTGACGCACTCCCATGGAGTCCCAGGAATGGGAAGCTGTTGGAGGAGTCCAGCAGGCTTCTTGTTACTAGCCTTATTTCGGAGACATGGGTCGCATGTCATGCAATACTTAAGGACATCGACACTCCACCGTGGCCACCAATAATGGTCCGAGAGTGCCTGTCCGGTCTTTCGAGGTCCCACGTGACCTGCAACCGGCGGGTCATGGAACTGGGAGATAACCTTTGCTCGAAGGTCTCCCGAGTTTGGCACAACAACTTGTTCTCCGTGCCAGAAGATTCCCGCGGCCTCCACCAAGCCGTACTTGCCCAGATTTCGCGAGTCTTGAAACCAAGAATCCACACAGTATCCCATCCGGATCCTGTTTACAAAACCGTTGTAATGGATAATCTCTCGTGGTGGTTGACGCAGAGGTGCAGGGGGATCTGGTGGTTGTGCGGTTGCTGTTGCAATGGCCATAAAACACCCACTGATCTCAGTGGTTGCTTTAACTTCCACAGGCTGTCGGCTTAGTGGATCGGCCACATTGATGCGTCCTGGCCGATGTTCCCATGTGAACGAGAATCGACTCAGGTATTCGCTCCAACGCGCCTGTCGTCTTGACAGGTTCGGTTGCGTTTGGAAAAACACCAATGGATTATGGTCGGTCACGACCGTCACACCCCCTTCAGCACCCTCCAGGTAGCAACGCCACATTTTGAAAGCGTGTACTACCGCAAGGAGCTCTTGATCCCCAGTCGTGTATCGCGTTTCCGCGGGTATGAGCTTTCGGCTCTCATACGCAACTGGGTGACCGTTCTGCATGAGGACGGCTCCAAGTCCTACTACCGACGCATCACATCAAACCTCCCACGGTTGCGATGGATCCAGAAGAGCTAGAACGGGCGCCGTGGAGAGAAGCTCTTTGACTTTGAGAAAAGCGTTCTCGCAATCAGATGTCCATTCCCAACGCACGTCTTTTCGCGTGAGCCTGGTTAGCGGTGCTACCAGGGTCGAATACCCTTGCATAAACCGTCGAAAGTAGTTTGCAAGGCCGAGGAAAGACCGAATCTGCCCAACATTTTCGGGGCGTGGCCAGTCCACAACGGCTTGGACTTTTCGTGGGTCGACACGGATGCCGTCCTTGCCGACGATGTGTCCAAGGTACTCGAGCTCATCTTGTGCAAACTTACACTTGCTTACTTTCGCATAGAACTTCTGTTCCCGAAGGATTGTGAGAAATTCGCGCAGATGTTCTATGTGCTCTTCCATTGATTTGGAGAAAATGAGGATATCATCCAAGTAGACCAGGACAAACTGTCCGAGTTGCTTGGCGAACGTTCGGTTCATTTCTCCTTGGAAGGTTGCCGGGGCATTTGTAAGCCCGAAGCATAACACTCGGAACTGATAGTGTCCCATGTGCGTTCGGATCGCGGTTTTGGGCACATCATCTTCCGTGATGCGGATTTGATGGTATCCTTGAGACAAGTCCAAGGACAAAAAAACTTTTGCGCCTTGGAGTTGGTCAAAAAGGTCCTCAATCCGCGGTAAGGGGAATCGATTTTTCACCGTCAGCTTGTTCAACGCCCAGTAATCCACGCACATGCGTAAACCACCGTCCTTTTTGTTCACAAAAAGAATCAGCGCACCGTACGGCGAGCTACTTAGCTCGATCCATCCTTTTGCAAGGTACTCTTTGATTTGGCGTTCGGCCTCTCGCCTTTCTGCAGGACTAAGGCGATACATGGGTCGGAACGGAGGAGTCGCCTCTGGTTGCAGTGGAATCATGTGGCCCATGTGTCTTTCTGGTGGAAGCCCAGCCGGTGGGTCTTGGAATACATCCGAGAACTCCGCCAATAGAGATCTGATCTCTTGTGGCGTGTCTTCCGTCACGTCGCCCTCCACTTTTTGCAGCTGAGCCAAGAAGTATCGACAACCTTGTCGAATACGTCTCTTGACCTGCATTGCAGACAAGCTGGCATGGGCTTTGAGTCGGGTCGGTGATAATTCCGTACTCGGAATTAACGTAAAGCGGTGTTGTCCTTTTCGGAGGATCAAACGCTTTGATTCAAAGCACATTAGAGCCTTGTTGTCACAAAGCCAGGGATCGCCTAGCACCACGTCGAACGGGTCGAGAAGGTTGAGTACCTTCAACGTGACACTCTGTGTGTACCCTTGAATACAAACTTTCGCTTTACAAGTACCGATCACGGGTACCGTACGGTTGTCACCGACAACAACTGCGCCATCCGATGGCTCGTACTTCAGGCCAACCTGTCGGGTAAAGCCAAGGCTAACAAAAGAGTCGTCCCCCCCAGTGTCAGCCAGTACGTTCACGGGAGCACCAGCTAGGTGTCCTTTGAACTACATCGTCATGTTGCCTCCACTCTTCCGAGTGAACAGACTCGACGACGGTAAGCCGAGTTTGTGATAAACACGGAATCTGTACGACGGGCGTCGCAACTCCCATGATTCACCCACTCGAGTCCACATCTTGTGGGCACGTGTGAACTCGGCCAGCACCTTCCAGTCTTTTAATTTCACTGGGTCGAAATCGTCGACTAAAGGTACTGCGAATGTGATTGAACTCATCGCTTTGAGGGCGTTTGTTTCAATCACCGTGTTACACAACTCTTGCACAGTGGTTGGTGTCGCCACCACTAAGCAGGTTCGGTCATGCATCTCGTCTGGTGATGCAAGATTTAGTGGGCAATGTCGATCAGCAAGTGCAGAATGAGTTTCAATGAGAGGGGAGAAAACAATAGAGAAATTTGAACTCGTCAAAAACTCAAATTGTTTAACATCCTCGTCTGAAAACATGAACTCACACTCGTGATCCAGTTTTATCCCTGAGTGGTCCCCACTGACGTCACTCAGGGGTGGGGAAAACCTGCCCCACGGCCCTATCCGTTACCACGGCCGGGCCCATTGCTGCGACCGCGACCCTGTCCACGGCCTTGTCCACGGCCTCCTGCTGCACCATCCCCACGAGGTGCTGCTGCTGCAGCTAGCGCCGCGGCCTCTTGTCCACCACCAGCAGCCTCAGGGCACTGAGCCCTAAAGTGGCCCGGCTGCATGCAGTTGTGGCAGAGCCCTTCGCGGAAGGCTGCGTTGCGACGCTCACGCGCCGCCTGCAGCTCGTCATTCTCGCGGCTGCGCTTGTTGTTGGGACCATTGTATCCACCAGCCTTCTTGGCCGGGGGGTTTGTAGGCTGCTTGCTCTTGGCCACTCCCCGCTGTCCAGCTGACCCACCAGCCCCTGCAGCGTCCATGCGCATGTCGCGCCCCTGATGTGCACGCGCGTTCGGCCGTGCATCAGAGTAGTGTTTCGGGTTCGCCGAATACACTTCGCTCATGTAGTCGCGCAACGCCCCTCAGTTTGTCCAAGCTTGGCCAGTGGCTGTCGTGGTGGTCTTGTCCTTCAGCTTCTTGCTGGCGAGACCATCACGCAAGTACTCCAGCAGCATGCACTCTGGGTACTTGAACGTCTGCGTCCCATCGTCCTCGGTGAAGCTTTCGGCTTCCTCCACGAGTGCGGTGAACTCGCTCAAGTAGGATTCGAGCGAGCTGCCAGCTGCCTGAAGTCCTTGATCCTTTGGAAGGCGCGTTGCGCCTCCTCGCGTTGGGTGCACTTCTTGCGCATGATCGCAAGCCTCCCACGGCATGGGCTGCCACTCGAGGTGTGGCTGCTGCACAGTCCACTCCTTGACCATGTACTTGAAGAGTTTTTCTTCAAGTCGCGTCGTGGCAAGGTCGCCCCACTGACTGAGTGGCGCTTTGTGGACACGTAGGACGTGCTCCATGCGGTTGAGCTAGTCAGTCAGCTTCACGCCCTTCCGGAAGATCTCCACACTATGGAGGAAGGACGTGTTCATGACCGACCCCGAAGTCGTCGAGGTAGGCAAGTTGTCGCTGCCGCCAGCAGTGGCCTCCGCAGCTGCTGCACGCTGCACTTGCTGCTGCATCCGCACCTGGGTCACGCTCTGCAACGCCTTATCAAGGTCGTTGCATCGGCGGCTTGCCTCATGGGCGGCGAGGCGCTACAGCTGGCGATCACGGTCAAGGTCCGTGATGCTCTGCCCGACGTGGGCCAGCAGGTTGGCGAACGCGAACGTGAGGTCTGCTGTCGTCAGAGCATCGGCGATAGCCTCCAGGGCCTCGCGTTGTCCGTGCACCCTTACCCACTGCAAGAGGGTACGGTTCGCGTACACGCCTCCAAGGAGCCCCACCTTTTCGAGGAGACTGTCGTCCGCAACGACGCTCGAGTGGGCGCTGCCTTGTCCCACTACGGCCGCATCGTAGGAAGGAGGGTCCGCCCCCATTCCTTCGAGTGGCGCTGTATCTCCACCACCGGTGGTGATCTTGAGTCGGCCTGCGGCCTCGGCAGCAAACTCCGCGAGCCTACGACGGTCATCGCGAATTGCCTTCGCGGCAACGTCGTCCGGCTCGTTCTCGCGGGAACTTCCCATGTGGCTGCTTTCAACGCCCTTGCTGCTTTTGGCAGTATCGCTGTCGTCGACAGCTTCAGGCGATGCGACGAGCGTCTTGCCCTTCTCGAGCAATCGGCTCGATTTCGTCGCACGACGATGGCGATGGTCGCGATCCTCGTCGCCTTCGCCATCGTCGACGTCGTGCTCTTTGACAGGGTCCTCCTCCGGAAGGTCCTCCTCCATCGCGTCGTCCGTCGCATGGGGGTCGCCCATGTGCGCGTCGACGTGCTCGTCGAGCACCTTTGCGGCCTCCGCACGCTTCTCGGTATCGCCGAGATTGGCGTCGGTTGCCTTAGGCGGTAGAGTTGCCCTTGGCGGCACGGTTGCCTTTGGGTTGGCAACCGTGCTCGCGGCGGCGGCTCCCAACACTTAGAGTCCGCCGAGAGCTCGTGGTGACGCCGTCACCACCTTGCCCTTGTTGGTCTTAGACGGTCCGGCACTTGCCATCCCGTCGCTCGTGCAACTAGCACGCGAAAGTTGTTGTGAGGATCACCCCACAACGAGGAGGAATCGCCTCCTTAGACGTTGCTCTCACGATCGGTGAAGCAATTTCAATTAAAACATCTATTTTCCTAGGCCGCCACGTCGGCACAAGGTCGTGGATTTAGAAGCTAGTCCTCCTAGGCCGTGACTCACGGCACTTGGTAGCAACTAGGATCTAGGAAAACAGAAAATCAAAATACAAGGGAGAGACAAGGAGTGTGAGTATCGCTCACAAAACTAAGCCAAAGAATAGGAAGGCAAACAAGTACAAAATCAAGAACAAAAAGACTACTTTTCTTCTTGTCTTCTTGTCTTCTTGTCTTCTGGTCTTCCTTGGTCTCTTCTTGCATCTTCTTGTCATGTCTCACGCCCCTTGGCGGCGTCCTCCTTGAGCCGGCGGCGTTGGGGGAGCCGCCAAAAATCCCCAAGGTGGCACCCTCCTTCTTTTTAGGGTTCTCTCAGGTTGTGAGAGTCCCTAAGCTTGGGAAGGGACGCTGTCCCAGTTTTTGGATGAAGGAGGTTTGGAGAAGCCTTGAAAATGAGGAGGATTTTGTGGTTTTGGAGGTGGGAACTCCCCAACCCGCCCCACAAAAATCCTCCTAGCCCCCTGGAAGTGTGGAGATGCTAGAAGAAAGTGTCTCCACAAAGTAGAGCTTTTTTCAAGCTCTCTAACGCAACTTTCGGCGCTTCAATCCGTGAAGTGTGGATGCCGTAGTCCGTTCTGGCGTTTTTGCTGCTGCTTGCAGCTGCCGACGGCATTTTATCGATGTCGTAGCCGCCGTTTCCGTCGAACCCTTGGTCGCGAGGGTCGTCTGGCTCTGAGAACCACTGTAACGGGCCGTGTCTCCAGCTCCTGCTCTGAAGTCGTCGTCGGAGTTCGCAGAATGGCGTTCTCAGTCCGCATCAGGGGTTTACCCCCTTCGCAAGACTGAGGGGCAATCGTCATTAACGACCCAGAGCAGGGAGACTCAAATGTTTTGAGTCTCCGAAGGCCCATTTCCGTTTTCAACCAAACCCCTGGTTTTGGGACCCAAACCGAGGGTTTTTACCTCGAACTCATGTGTTCGCACGAGTTATTTCGTTTGTTTTACGTCGAAGATCGTCATAAACGAACTTCGAGTTTTGTTTTGTCGTTTTGGCGCGAAATCATCGCGTGCGAGGCACGCCGGCGATTTCGTGCCAGCTACTTCGACCTCCCCCTCGCTCCCCCTATCCCTCGTCCTCTCTTGCTCGTTTGCAAGGAGGGCGAGGGGGGACGAGGGCACGAGGCCACGAGGCCTCGCCCTCGAGGCCCTCGTGGCCTCCCAGCCGCCGATCCGGCTGAGGCCGCGATCGACGGCTGGCGGCTGGCCGGCCGGTGGCCGGCCGGTCGCTTGGCCGGCCGCCGGCCGTCCAGCCGGCCGGCAGCGAGCTGGCCGACGGCAAGCAAACTGCTGGCCGCCGGCCAGCCCTCGCTGACGCGAGGGGTGGTGCACAACCACCCCTCGCATCAGCGAGGAGGGAGGGCCGAACCGGCCCTCCCGCTACATTCTCGCTCTCCTTTGGATTCCAAGAGTTGTCACCACATCCTACTTTCAGAAATTTTGTTCTGCATCCTTCAAAAAAAAAAAACTCTCAGCAACGACCAACCTCTTTCCAAAAAAAGGGTGAAGGAGGAATTCTCAAAAGCCACCTCGGTCCACCTCTCACGAGGTGAAGGAGGGTACGCTTTGGGAACCTCGGCCCACCACTCAAGAGGGTGAAGGAGGGACTCCTCAAAGCCACCTCAGTCCGCCTCTAACGAGGTGAAGGAGGGCATGCTTTGGGAACCTCGGCCCACCGCTCAAGAGGGTGAAGGAGGGAACCTCCCAAGCTACCTCGGTCCACCTCTTACGAGGTGAAGGAGGGCAAGCTTTGAGAACGCCACCCACATCCCAAAAAGGGTTTGAAGTGAGGCACACCTTGACTACCAGTGTGTCCTCCACCCATTTCAACAAAAAAAAAATCACAAAGGAAGGAGGTTGGGAAAAGGGTGACCCGTAGCGAGGCCTTGCAAAAGCAATGGCGGGCCTCGGGACCGGACTTTCTGTGGTTATGGGGCGTCCTCCAAACGTTAGCCCACGCCGCTCGAATGAGAAAACACCCATGGGGTCCAAGGAGCGTCGCGGGACGTTGGCACCGGTGAGCCACCTCGCAAAGCCACGCCGAGAGCCAACGGCGAAAGGGGTAAAGCCTTGACCGGCGTCGCCAAGAGACAAGACGCCAAAGGCTCCTAACAACAAACAACAGAACAAAGGTGCCCACGCAGTCGAACCACAAGGCGATGAGCAGCCCCGCAAGTTGATCGTTGAGCTCGACTTTGGCCACGATGCTCAACCGACCCCGGTCAACGAAGGCTCGAAGGCTGCCGAAGAGGGTGCAGCCACTGTCGCCAACTCCAAGGAGGTCATCGACGGTGGCGAGCATGGGGACAAATCCCCAGACAAACCAGCGGATCAGGTGGTCATCGAGGCCGAGCAAGACATGGACGAAGAAGCTGAAGCCCACGATGCCGCCGGCAAAGGCAGTGAGGCTGGAAAGTTCGCATCGATGGAAGCGGCTGAGGAGGCAGATGTGGAGCGACTGTCTCAACATGTTGATGGAGGCGGTCGTGTTGTTCCCCATGTTGAGGGTGAGGGAGGCCATCGGGCAAACCTTCCAAGCGCCATGGTGGCAGAACGCGCACTCGACATTGTTGCGCGTCGCCTCAACGTCGAAGGCCAACTCGACAAGCTTCGCGCTCATCTCTCACCAGAAGACATGGATCTTGCGATGACCGTCATGGGTGCTCTGGCGTACGATGGTGACATGGTACGCGCCAGCCTTCATGAACGGGTGTCCACCACGCAACGATTCAATGAGAGGCTGTATGAAGAAAATTCCAAGATGGTCCGCGAGTTGGCAGCTGCTGAGCACAAGGCAAAGGTGGCGGAGCAGGCACTTGAGACCCTTCGCGCGAAGGAAGCAGCGAACCAGCGGGTGGTGCTGAACGCGGCCGTGGGAGCGGCTCGCCATGCAGCCGAGGATGAGGTGGAGCAGATCTTTGAGCTTCGTGAGCGTGCAAGCATCGAGAACATACGCCGGGCTACTCATAACGTGCTTCACGCCCCGGTCGGTGGACCTGCCCCACGGGCACAAGCTGACGCACCACGGATGAGGGTCGCAGCTGCACCACCTCGAGCCCAAAGGATGGGTGTGACCAGCGGCCGCGTGGTACTGGAGCCAGCGGATCGCTACGATGGGACGGGAGATGTTAACACGTTTCTGAAAATTCTCGAGCGCCACTTACTCCTTGCCCAGGCTGACAAGGAGGAGTGGGGTGCTCAAGGGATGCTCTCTCTCAAGCCTCAACCCTTTGAGAAGCTGACGGAGCTTTGCGAGGAGAAGCAGCTACAAGCCGACCCGAGTTGGGAGGAGTATTGCGTACTCATGCGCGAGCTCTATTCCAAACCCACTGACTCCCAGAAGGCGAAGAAAGAGTTGGAGTCTTACATGCAAGGAGGAATGGCTTTGGAGAAGTATGTGGATGCTTTTCTCAAGACAGCAAAGAAGGTGGACGAGCGTCACCTGACTGAACAAGCCAAGATCGACCTCTTTCTGACTTGTTTGGCCAGTCCGCAGCTTCGGGTTTTCTGCCTCCAGGATGACAGAAAGGAGTGGGAGAGTCTGCGCGCCCTTGTGACACGCGTTACAAAGGTCTACAAGATGAACTCTGGCCTTTGGGATCGCGATGCGCACGAGAGCCGCACTTCACGTGAAACACCAGCTCCAACAGGCGGTGCCGCAAAGCGCTCTGTAGACGCTGCATTAGAGCCGTCAAAGAAGTTTCGCCGTCATGATGGAGAGAACACAACCCGCAACGCTGTCATCTGCAGGATCTGCAACAAGGCTGGACATATCGCACGTGACTGTCGTCAACGCGAAGAGCAGTCACAGCAGCACCAGGGACAGCAGCACGGCAAGCAGCACCACGGGCCTGGTTGGCGCCATGGCGGTGGCCAGCACCGTCCGAATGGCGGAGGTCAGAACCGCTTCCATGGTGGTGGCCAGCAGCAAGGTGGATAGCGCCAAGGCCATGGCAATGCCCCAGCAGGCCAGGGGCGCCCTCAGGGGGGCCAACGCCAGGGCCAGGCCTTTGCAGCTATGCAGCGCCCTGGTGCACACGGTGGCCAGCGTGGACACGGACGCCCTCGTGAGGAGGATCAGGATTTTGAGGGACGAGCGGCCGGACGTGCTCGTCGCCCCCAGCATGGCCATGAGCAGGATTTTCAGGATCCCCAGTAGCCACGAGTGGACTGCTATCTGGGGTTGCCATGAGTCATGGAGAGGACGAGGGGAGAATATTCATGTTTTGTGATGATGATCTCAAAACCTTTGAGTTTCTTTCAGCACAATGCTTCTCTACAATCTATGCACCGTTCATGAATCTTGAGTCCCTCTTCCATGATCGCTCATGTCCACTTGTGTATGCAACCAAGGAAAACGTGGAAAACCGCACATCTTTGGTTGTTGCTACAATGGAAACTTGGCCCTCTGTTTTGGAAGCTGCACATGAGGCTCACACGAGAAATGCCCTAACATCAATCACGATAGCTGTACCTGTTAATCCGACGATGAACATGTCTGCCTTCAAAGGATGGAAGCTTTTGGCTTCATTCACAAAAGGACACCGCATGTGGGAACAGATGGATGGTATGATGGAGCTCCGAAGAAGCACTCATGCCTATCGCATTTACCACTTGGAGGGCAAACCCCCATCGAGTCTTTTCCTACGCAAGTCTGAGGCAAGCATGACCATGCAGTTTGATGGCAAACTTGCAGGTGCTCCAGCACATATCCTTGCCGACACCTGAGCGGATGACTCCTTTGTGAGTGGAGCATTTGTGCGCCCGTGGCAATTGAAGTACACTCCTCGTACAGGCACAGTGATTGTCGGTGATGATAGGGAGGTGCCGGTGATCGGTGAGTGTACAGCACGACTCACGCTGCCTGGCTTCACAACCACTGTTCGCCTAACGGTGTTGGACCTCATGGACCCCTTCGATGTTGTGCTAGGAGATCCATGGCTGGTGAGCCACAAAGCGCTTATGTGCTTCACCTCGAAAACGTTACGAATCTGTAGTGGACGACGGACCATCACTTTGTCTCCAATCCCCCAGATTCAGCGTCCTGAAGCACTACCCCAAGCCAGCCTCACAGCACTCCAAGTGAAACGGCGCCTGAGGCAGGGCTGTCGGTGTTTCCTTGCAACCCTAAAGAAACTTGATGATGAGGTGGAGAGTGACGTACCCTCAGGGGTCGCCAGAATCCTCTCCGAATTCTCAGACGTGTTTGAACCTCCACCGGATGGGTTGCCACCCAGGCGTGGGGTCAGTCACACCATCCCGTTGGAACAGGGGACTGTGCCCCCCTTTCGATCGGTGTATCGTTTAAGTCCGGCAGAAAGACAAGAAGCTGAAACACAAATCAAGGAATACCTCAGAAAAGGCTGGATTGAACCAAGTTCGTCCCCATTCGGGGCTCCCATCCTCTTCGTGAACAAAAAAAACGGAGGTTTGAGGATGTGCGTAGACTACCGGGCATTGAACAAACTCATTGTGAAAAACCGATACCCGCTCCCGCGCATCGAGGACCTGTTCGACCAACTTCAAGGAGCCAAAGTCTTCACGTCTCTTGATCTATCGCAGGGCTACCATCAAATCCGGATCACGGA
The DNA here is from genome assembly GCA_023375785.1 of Penium margaritaceum. NCBI lineage: Eukaryota > Viridiplantae > Streptophyta > Zygnematophyceae > Desmidiales > Peniaceae > Penium > Penium margaritaceum. Next base: position 165,973 of record SZWC01003945.1, on the reverse strand, counting down.
GGAGGATGTACCCAAAACGGCATTCAGAACTCATCTCGGACACTATCAGTTTCGGGTCCTTTGCTTTGGACTGACGAACGCGCCTGCAACATTCCAAGCAGTGATGAACATCTTTCGGGAACACCTCGGCAAGTCGGTGCTGGTGTACCTTGACGACATCCTCATCTTCTCCAAGAACCACGAAGATCACGAGCGACACCTCAGAATGGTGCTTGAGATTCTTTGCAAGAACCGCTTTTCCGCCAAGAGAAGTAAGTGCAAGTTTGCACAACCAGAGTTGGAGTACCTTGGCCACGTCATTAGTGGCGAGGGGATCCGGATGGACCCTCGCAAGGTGCAGGTCGTGAAAGAATGGCCTCAACCCAAAAACGTTGGTCAGCTCCGTTCCTTCCTTGGACTCGCAAACTACTTCCGGCGGTTTATGAGGGGCTACTCCACGTTGGTCAGCCCTCTCACTGCCCTGACCCGGAAGGCGAGCACTTGGGTTTGGTCGGCAAAATGCACTGAGGCTTTTGAGGATGTGAAGACGATGCTGATCTCAGCACCGGTCCTTGCACTCCCGGATCCCAAAAAGCCGTGGGGGGTACGTTGTGATGCATCGGTTATAGGGTTGGGAGCCGTGCTCATGCAAGACGACCACCCTGTTGCCTACGAGAGCCGCAAGCTCTTAGATGCAGAGACCAGGTACACCACTAGGGATCAAGAACTGCTGGCAGTCGTGCATGCTTTGAAGGAATGGCGCTGTTATCTTGAAGGTGCAGAGGGACAAATCACGGTGGTCACAGACCACAACCCTCTCATGTACTTCCAGACGCAACCAAACCTTTCACGGCGACAGGCACGGTGTAGTGAATACTTGAGTCGCTTCACATTCACCTGGCAGTACAAACCAGGGCGGGCTAACGTGGCAGACCCATTAAGCCGAAACCCAACACACATGAGCCTCATGCTGAGCAAAAATGAGATCACAAACCGCCACTTTGCCGCCATTGCGGCGGAGACATCATTACACACAAATCCACTACGCCCACCCCCAAGACCATTGGTCAGTGTGAACCCTTTCAAGAATCGCATTCGGATGGGCTACACTATGGACCCCTGGTTCGCTGAGCCAAGGAACATTGAACGCCATGGCCTCGTGGAGGCTGCCGGGTTGTACTCGCATGGCGAACAGGTGGTGGTCCCCAATGTCAACAACTTACGACAACAGATCATGTTCGAGTTTCATAACCCTCCTTCCTCAGGTCACGTCGGATCAAAAAAGACTGGACATGCTCTGGCTCAGCACTACTGGTGGCCAGGGTGGAGCAGTGACATCAGGAAGTACTGCATGGTGTGCGATCTGTGCCTTCGTAACAAGACTTCGAACAAGGCACCTGCAGGGCTCCTCCAGCCTCTACAGCATCCTGACAACCCATGGGAGTCGGTGGCCATGGATTTCATCATGGGACTCCCGGAGACCAAGAAAGGCCACGATGCCATCTTGGTCGTGGTGGACAGGGCAACGGGAATGGCCCACTTCATGCCCACAACAACTCGCGTCATAGCGGAGGAGACCGCGAGGCTTTTCTATGACGGTGTCATCAAGTACCATGGATTACCCCTTCGCATTATCTCCGACCGGTTTTGGCTTGCATTGCAAGAACGGTTTGGAACGCGACAAAGCATGTCTTCGGCATTTCATCCCCAAACGGATGGGCAAACAGAGCGTATGAACCGCACACTCGAACAGATGCTCCGCATGTACATCGACCCAACAATGGAGGACTGGGACGACTTTTTGGCCCCAGCCGAGTTTGCCGTGAACAATGCGGTCAACGAATCGACTGGGTTTACCCCATTCTTCCTCAACCACGGTCGGCATCCGGTGGTACCCGCTTCAATGGTGAAGTGCGGGGGCGGCGGTGATCATGTGCCCTCTGCCCAGGCCTTTGTCGAACGCATGGACGCCCTCTGGCGGGATGCCAAGGCTCATTTGTATGCGGCTCGACAGCGCCAGAAGGCCTATGCTGACCAGAAACGTCGTGAGTTGACGTTCTCCATCGGAGATCGTGTGCTTTTGAGCACGCAAAGTTTGCGGCTAAAAACGCCGGGTGCACGAAAGATGTTGCCGAAATGGCTGGGACCCTTCACGATTACACAGAAGCTGGGAAGTGTGGCCTATCGGTTGGCCCTCCCACCAGCCATGCGCATCCATGATACCTTTCACGTGAGTCTCCTTGCACCCTACACAGCAGACGGGTCTGTTCAGCCACCCCCTCTTGCTGTCCTCGCCGCGGAAGGCCAGTGTGAGGTGCACCGTATCCTCCAACACCGTGAGCGTAATTTACATGCACGNGCACGAGTGGTTAAGGAGTACCTCATCCACTGGGCCGGTTGTGGACCTGACCACAACACTTGGGAGCCAGAGTCGCGAGTGCCAACTGCGGCAATTGCGGAGTACTGGGAGGAACTGGCTGCCCGTCAGAACAAGCGTGCCCTCGGGGGTACCACCCCGGCACGAGTCCCCTTGAGAGGATAACGGCACTGGCCCT
>SZWC01003945.1:139655-159642 GCA_023375785.1 Penium margaritaceum | reverse complement strand
TATAGATATAGATATAGATATAGATATAGATATAGATATAGATATAGATATAGATATAGATATAGATATAGATATAGATATAGATATAGATATAGATATAGATATAGATATAGATATAGATATAGAAACAGATACAAATACAGATACAGTTATAGATGAAGATACAGATCTAGATCAAGATCTAGATCTAGATGTAGATGTAGATGTTGATACATATGTAAATGTAGATGTAGATGTAGATTTAGATGTAGATGATATCTAGATGTAGATTTAGATGCAGATCTACATGTAGATGTAGATGTAGATGTAGATATAGATGTAGATATAGATGTAGATGTAGATGTAGATGTAGATGTAGATGTAGATGTAGATGTAGATGTAGATGTAGATGTAGATGTAGATGTAGATGTGGATGTAGAGGTAGAGGTAGAGGTAGTAGTGGATGTAGATGTAGACAGAGGTGTAGATGTAGATGTAGATGTAGATGTAGATGTTGATGTAGATGTAGATGTAGATGTAGATCTCTATATACATGCATGTGCAAATGAAGATACATGTGTACATGTAAATGTTGATATAGATGTAAATGGAAAAGAATTTGTGGATGTAGATGAACATTTAGATATAGACAAAGATATGGATATAGGTTTACATATACAAAGGTAGAGGTAAACAGGTATCATGCATTCATGATGCTTTGAATAAAAACATGCATGAATGCATGTGCTTCTTGCTTTAAATGACAACACATAGGAAGTTACTATGTAACCCTATGCACGCTTCGCGTGTAGTACCAGTCTCTTGTCCTTCGATGGCGACAATGGTGTTATCACAACAAAGTGAGACATTTTGCTAAACCTATCGACGATGAACAAGATGAACTGGATGAAGAGAATGTTTGCAACAGGAGGTGTCATTCCAGAAATCCACTGTACGAGCCGTAACCTCGTGCAAACAACTGCGCTAGATACGGATACTACAGCTGTAGTGTTGTTGCCTCAGCCATCAGATCTGGTTGCTGGCTCAGCGCGTCTGGCGGGTTGGTTTTTCTTGGCCAATACTGAAAATCGTAGTAAAACCCCGATTCAGGTACCTCAATCCATCCGGCTTGATGTCGACTGAGATCCGGCTATGTCTTCAAACGTTTCAACCCATGGTGGTTGGTACGCACGATGTATCAGCAACATTCAAGATAACACCCCCATGTCTTAAACTCATTTGACTGCCAGCGTCTCTTTCTTGTGCTCTCCGCTGCCATGATCTTGTAGGGAGACAACGCAAATGGCGCAATTTGAGGCGTGCATAGCAATGACATAGTCGACCATTGGATTGGCCAATCGCAGGACCAGGGAAAGGTCAGAGTATTCCGCAAACAGGTGAACACTCCTTGTTCGCTATCTCCCCACCGCCACTCGTTTTCTCTTCAAGTGAGATCAGAGAGAGGAGCTGGCATTCGTGCGTAATCTCGTACGAAACACCAACATTAATTGTAGAAGTCGACAAAAACTTGAACGTCCTCAACATTGGTCAACGTCGTGTTGTGCTTTGTGCCGTTCCCGTACAGTTTACTCTGACCACTCGGCCGTGTCCATACTCGTGTAGATCCCTGAGGCACGCGGCCCTGGTGACACCGGCGCGACGACAGGCGGCGGACTACCAGCTTGGAGCTGACCGACCACTGTTCCAGAGCCCTAGATGCCACCGGGACTCTTTGCTGTGTTTTCTACGTCTTGCAGGCGTCTTTCGGCGGACTGGCCATGAGGCCTATTTGCATGTTTTTACATTGTATGTCCTCCGGCTGTCGATGGATGCATGCATGTGACCAGTCGTCGCGTCCGTCTTTTGATTCTGCACGTCTAGGTTAAGATGGTGTAGCATTCTGACATGTGTGCGCAGAGTTACGGCCAAAGCAATTGTTTTGGGCGGGTTTTAGGACAGTTTTTGGACTGCCGCGTTCGACACCCGCCGTGCGCCGCGTCAGGTATTTATGCCATGGACCTGTCATTTGTCATTTCTCTCTGCATATGCTATATTGAAGCATTCTGACACTTTGACTTGTGTCTCCTAGCCAAACCCTTGCCGTTGTGTGTATGACATGTGACTGTCGTCACCGTCTGACTAGGCACTGACGCCCGGTCAGCGGCCGCGTTGCTAGGAAGCTTCTACGCACTTTCTCATGGTATCAGAGCAGTGAGACAGATCTCACTGAGCTGCGCAGCAGAGACGCAGCAGAGCAGCAGCAGTGAGAGTCACCGCTGCAGCACAGTTCCTGGGGTCTGTTGGAGATGGCCGNTCAGTTGTCAGTCCTCTCTGCATATGCTATATTGAAGCATTCTGACACTTTGACTTGTGTCTCCTAGCCAAACCCTTGCCGTTGTGTGTATGACATGTGACTGTCGTCACCGTCTGACTAGGCACTGACGCCCGGTCAGCGGCCGCGTTGCTAGGAAGCTTCTACGCACTTTCTCATGGTATCAGAGCAGTGAGACAGATCTCACTGAGCTGCGCAGCAGAGACGCAGCAGAGCAGCAGCAGTGAGAGTCACCGCTGCAGCACAGTTCCTGGGGTCTGTTGGAGATGGCCGGTCGCCGTCAACGCACTCCACCCACCACGTGAGATTGCAGCTACAGAGGTAGCAGCAACGGCATGTACCGCCACGCAGAGGTGCTTGGTGGCTGCAATGCGTGCAGCCCCCCTCCCACAGCCGCAGCAATAGAGCAGCAGCAGTAGAGGCGGCGGCAGCAGCAGTGTAGCAACAGCGCCCGCAGCACCAGCGTGGCAGTAGCGGCTGCAGCAGCAGCGCAGCAGCAGTGTCGGCAGCAGCAGCGGCAGCGGCGGCAGCAGCACAGCAACAGCAGCGGCAGTCGCGGCGGCCACCGCAGAGCAGCAGCGGCACCAATAGCAGCAGCAGCGCAACAGCGGTAGCAGTAGCAGCACGCGGCGGCGGTAGCAAGCAGCAGCTGCAGCGTGCAGCAGCAGCTGCAGCGCGCAGCAGCAGCTGCAGCGCGTAGCAGCAGCAGCAGCGCAGCCACTGCTGCCACCGCTGCACACGCAGCTACGCAGATGCTGCTCCAGTTGACAACACAGTTGTAGTAGCAACTGGGCGAAAGCTACTACGCAGCTTCCGTGGAGCTACCGCGCGCCACCGCGAAGCGGCTCCACACTCGCGCAAAACCGTGACAAAAAAATAAAAGGAGGGGACGAGCTGAAGTCTGCATTGTTGATTGCTGACGTCATCAGGTCGTGCTGACGTTAGCAACCACTTGCTGATGTCAGCATTACACTTAGCCAAGTTTTCACCCGGAAAGACAAAAGTTGCCAGCGTTTTAAATCCTCGAGAAACGCAGACAGTTTTGAAATCCGACAAACTTGACCTGTCGTCCCATAGTGAGCGGCGACATGAGTTCGCCCGACGAAAAGGACAAGGGGCCAGGTTATCCCTCCTCCTCTTCTTGAGGGGTATTGAGCCCTCGCTCGCAGGCCATTGCGGATCTGCGCAGCCAGCAGGATGAGCTGCATTGTCTGCAGCGAGAGCAGACTGACGCGATCCGCACGCTGACTGAGCTTCTGCGTGCTCAGTCCACGGCTCCTTCGCGGATTTCTGAAGGAGCTGCCGGCGTTGCGGCCTCTACCCAGCACTCGGCCCAGTTGCTCGTGACATGTGCTCCACCTGCTTCACCTCCTGTCGTGGTTTCTCCACCACCTGCTGACCTACTTGATGACAAGCCATTCATGCCAGGCTTTGAGGATGACTCCTAGGAGCAGGAGATTTGTCTTTTGCAGGAGCACCTCCGTCAGTTGCAGACGGGTACCCGACCTCCACCCGTGTCCCCAATACGACCGTCCCCTGACTTCCCCGGTGATCACCCTCTCCTAGGAGTTTTTCCCGTCTCTCGCCCTCCTAAGCCTGCGGTTGCTCTCCCCACGCAGCAGCAGCCAAAGGACTTTGAGGCACCACCTCCATGGTGCGTCAGCAAGGATGGCTTCGACTGCTGAGAGATCCTGTTTCAGGTGTGGGCCACCTCCGAGGGAGTATGGCCTTACTACCACAGCCCATACCAGTCTTCAGATCTAGCACAGGTGCTGACAGCAGCCCAGGCCATGCGCGGACTTCTCTATGTCATGCCACGCGAGACTGTCGTCGACTTCCGCCCCTTCCTTGGCGAGGCTAGCACAGGCAACGGAGCCGATCCTCGTGGAGGTTGGGATCTGGCGTTGTCTCTACTGGCCGCAGAGACGCACGCCACGCGTGCGTCACACATTCGTGCTTTCCACTCGCTCTGTCAGGGGCCAGCGGAGCCTGCGGCAGATTACTGGCGACGCGCCATGCGTATCTACACGCGTCTGGGGACCTCCGGGGGCACACAGTTGTGGGCGCTTCGGACGATCATGCTCGGAGTTCACCTGGAGTACACCGATATCTTCACATGGTACAGCGACGCTGCCCTTGAGCCCTTCTCAGCCACTTTGCAGCTGCTCCCTTGGGAGCATCAGCTTTTCCTCCAGGTGACATCGGCCCGCGAGGCAGCAGTAGCGCATCAGGAGACTTCCCTCGCTGCAACAGTCATCGCATCACCACCATCTTCCCTCCTGCAGTCACCCTCATCCACCTCCATCACTACCTCATCTTCCTCCTCCTCTTTGACCCCGTCGACACCCACGCAGACGCAGGGCGTTGTAGCAGCTGTCCAGGGGAAGTAGAAGAATAGGAGGCTCAGATCGGGTCAGCAGCAGCCGTCATCCAGTGGTAGCAGTGGCCGTTCCGTGCAGTGCTATAACTGTGGAGGCGCCCATCGCCACACCGAGTACCAGCAGCCGCATGACTGGGCGCGCATCACTCGTGGGCTTCAGGCTGCCCATGCTTCTCGCACCGCGTCTGGCAGTTGCTTGCACACTCCTCTGGACGCGCGGCGACCACAACTGCGGCTGTTCCTGCGTCCTCACCAGCAAGCAGCAGTGATCCAGACCCACGCGACCGCACCATTGCCGAGCTTTGTCATCTTCTGGTTCTTTGCTTTTAGGGAGGTGCGAGTGTGTTTTCATTGTCGAGTGGGTCACAAACTGCTTGTTCGTCCGTCCTTGTGACTCGTGATGACACGTGTGGGGGAGCACAGTGTGCGTGTGATGATGATGGGCCTGACTGCACTGACTTGATTCATGAGTCTCACCTTTGTGATGTACGTTATTCCTTCCCACTGACGGCTCAGCGTCCCTCTGATGCCGAGTGTTCCATTGCTCGTTGTATAGTGACGTCTACCAGTCGTGACTCCGGTGGCACTTGGATCATCGATTCCGGTGCCACCCACCACATGACGTGTCGTCGTAATGACTTTGTGGTACTTGGTCCTGTCACGACTGTCCGTTCTGTGCGTACAGGCTCTGGTCAGTCCTTGCCGGTCCACGGAGTTGGGGTTGTATGCATTGATGGTCTGTCTGGCCCCCTGTTTCTCTCTGACGTGTTGTTTGTGCCTGATCTTGAGCTCAGTCTGCTGTCTGTGCGTGCCTGCACTCTGATGGGTCTCTCTGTTGAGCATACCGCTGATTCAACGACTGTGCCTGCTTTTGACACCCGTAGCATTGTCCTGCGTGCTTCAGTTATAGATGAGTTGTATTGCATTGCTCGGCCCTCCTCACCTTGCTCTCCCTCCTCCTTTTGTCGCGTTTCTATCACTAGTGTTCTATCCCCGGAATTCCAACAGGTTCTTCACCGTTGTCTATGTCACGTGAGCTTCCACACTGTGTCGAAGCTCACTGTGTCGGTCTTGACGTGGCTTCTTTCGAGAAGCCACCCAAGACCAACTGTCTTTATTGCGCTCAGGGGAAGATGCACCGGTGCACTTACCCAGATTCGTGTTCCTAAGCACTGAGGCCTCTCGAGTTGGTCCACTCGGACCTGCTCGGTCCTCTCCCGGTCGAGTCCCAGTCCAAGAGGGGCCGGTATGTTCTGATGCTGACTGATGACTTCACCCGGATGCGGTGGGTCTACAATCTGCGTCAGAAGAGCGACGCCGCTCTCGTAGTTTGGCTCTGGTTCGTGATGGCCGAGCGTCAGTCTCGCCACACGCTCCATGCTTTTCTCTCGGTTCGCGGCGGCGAGTTCCTCGGTTAGATGGACTCCTTCTTTGCTGAGCACGGCATTTTTCACCAGGTCTCCGCTCCTGCTACCCCACAGCAGAACGGTGTATCTGAACGCTGTAACCGCACCATGGAGGATGCGGTTCGTGCCATGCCGTCTGAGTGCGGTCTCCCGGAGTCCTTCGCCTTCGAGGGCTTCGCCTACATGACTTGGGTTTGGAACCGGCTCCCGCATGGTCCGCTTCCGGATCATGTTACACCGTACGAGCTGTGGTTTGGCCACCGTGCCGATCTTCGTCTCGCTCGCGTCTGGGGTTCCCTGGCCTCCGTATGGTACACTGAGGACCAGCAGGGGTCCAAGGTCTCCCCTCGGGGTCACTTGTGTGCCTTCATCGGCATCTCCCCGCGGTCGAAGGCCTGACGCTTTTGGGACCCCACTCGCCGTCGTGTCATTGAGTCCCGTGATGCGCTGTTTTTTTAGTCAATCACATACCATGATCTGATTTCGATCACAGCCCTCTCTGCTTCTCATGTACCTTCCCGTGCGGGTCCTCGGCAGATGGGGGAGACTTCTCCGCCAGCGACCATTTCTCGTCAGGCTGATGTGTCTGCTCGAGTCCCCTTTCGGTCTCCAGCACTTGATGATCCGACTATCATTGCCGTTGGTCCAGAGATCCCGCCTGTTCATCCTGTTTCACACCCCACAGGTACTGCTGCTCTCACGCCTCCTCTTACACCATCACCTGTGTCCACAGGCACCCCTGCTCCGGCGTCTGACCCAGTCCAGCCCAGTCTTGTCCCTACGTCGGCTGACACTCCTGTCTCGGTGTCCGGGCTTGCCTTGCCTGCTGTCACACCCAGCTCTGTGTCCCCCACACACGCATCTCCTCACACGGCATCTCCGGCTGCCTCTTCTCAGCCCTCGCCAGCTGTGGTCGCACCTGTCCCTGTGGTTGTACTTGTTCCTAAGCCTGAGATGCGCCCCTCGACCTCCGGTTACTCCCGTGAGCCTGGTGGCCGCCTTCTTCTTCTTAATGCTTCTTAGTGCTTTCACAGCCCCGTGTTTTGGAGTGGGTGTGCGCACCCGCGATTCTTCCAGTGAAGGGGGCGGGATCAGGGACAATTACAAGCAGATCGGCAAGCCGTAAAATGTTTCTAGTAGCCTTGGGGAAACCCTAAAACACCGTGCTTTTCTTGAATTGTGTTCCCAATGATTTTACAGCCTCATGCTCCGGAGCGGGTGTGCACACCCACGATTTTGTTTCATGGAGGGTGAGATTGAGATTGCGATTCTAATGAGACCAGTCTCACTCAAAATGGTTAACCATGGAGTCAGCTAGGATTGGGACTGTGAGGCGGCCATGGAGGTCGCCGTGACCTCTCACGTCGACGAGGAGGAGGGCTACGAGGTGAGGCTCGCTATTCGAGCTCACCCATCGGGCCGGCAAGCGGAGGGGTTTTGCCTCGAGTCCCAAACAGGCACACAAGCCCTACGGTGAGTTTGAACCTAATCCATGTCAGTCAAAACTAACCCAAGTTCACATACAAGCCTAATCTATGTCACAAATGAAGCTGTGAGAGAATCAATAGTGAATGCAACAGCAACCTGCCAGGTGGGGCTGGGGCGATGCTGCCAAGAGGGAAGCGAGCACGTGTGATGCCGGCGGGAGTGTCACTAGGCCATTGGTGACGCGTGCGCTCACTGTGCATCGCCTCCGCTCTCTGTGTCAGCATGCCCTGCACACTCATGGCCACTCAGGAGGGAAAAACATATACAGGAGAGACTTAACACGCCCCCTTGGACATGAGTGTTGCAGGTATGCAATCAAGTTGGTGAAGTTGATGATGAAGAGAGGGGGAGGGTATAGCTTTGTTGAGAAATTCAGCTAGTTGATCAGTGCCCTTGATGGATCAGACTTGTACAGCGCCTGCTTCGATGGCTTCTCATACAAAGTGATGTTCTACGTTGATGTGCTTCGTGCATGGGTACAGCACTCCATCATTCACGGCTATGCGGCGTGCTGCTGAGCTGTCGCAGTGTAGTTGTACAGAAGGCACATGCAAACCCAGTTCCTCCAACAACCGTCCCAGCCAGATGCCCTCGCATGCCGCCTCACCCAATGCCATGTATTCTGCCTCTGCAACGCTACGAGCCACACACGACTGCTTTGCGCTACGCCATGACATAACTATTCCCCACACACCAAAAACATGACCCCCCCTGCTCCGAACCCTTTTGTCCCGTGCAAAGTCACTGTCACTGTCAACGTGGGGACAAAAACAAGGCCAAAACCAGCAGTGTCCAGTGCATAGTGCAGAACCTTCAATAAGGCCTTATGATGCGTGCTGCGCGGCTGCTGACATAATTGGGCCAGGACATTGACAGCACACGAAATGTTGGGACGAGTAGTGGATGCGAGATACGACAGACTGCAAGTGATTTGACGGTGCAATGTGGGGTCACAGTCTGGGCCATACTCAGAGGTGTTGGTGTCAAGCAAGTGAGAGTAGACATCAGGGCTCATGGGGGAGTGCTGACGTGACAAGTGCTGTACGAGGTGTTGGAAACGTGCCATGAGGTGTGCCATGAACCGTCCTTGATGCAAAGTGAGACTGCGTGCCGTTCTGTCTCTGCTGATGGTCATGCCTAGGCAAGCTTGTGCCTCACCCAGATCTGTCATGCTGTAGTGCTGAGTGAGGAGCCTTTTTGTTTGGTTGATGAGAGACAGAGAAGGTGACAGAATGAGAAGATCATCAACATATACCAGCAGTGCAACAGGGATGTTGTCCTTCCAGTGCAGGAAGAGAGAGGGGTCACACACACTCTGAGTGAAGCCACCGCTCTCTAGGGCATGGCTGATTTCTTCGTTCCAGCACCTTGGAGCTTGCTTCAGCCCATACAACGCCTTCAGCAGTAACCATATGCAATCAGTTCCATCATCAAAACCCTCTGGCTTTTTGACATACAACTCTTCTTTGAGGGGACCATTGAGGAAAGCATTTTTCACGTCCATTTCGTGTATCTCCCAGTCTTCGTGAGCAGCCACTCCTAGGAGTGCTTGACTGGTGCTGTACTTGCCAACCGGTGCATAGGTGTCTGTGAAATCTTGGCCTAGCACTTGGTGAAAGCCCTTTGCCACCAGTTGTGCTTTGTATTTCTCTATGAGATCTGTCAGGTTCCTTTTCAGCTTGTACACCCACTTCACGTCAATGGCTTTCCAACCAGGTGGCAGAAGGACGAGCTCAAACACTTCGTGCTCGAGCAGAGCATTGAGTTCGGCTACCATGGCCTTTTCCCACTCAGCAGCGTCCGGTCGCCCTCTAGCCTCAGTCAAGGTGAGAGGCTCTGTCAGTTGAGGACCAGTGACTATGGGACCAACGGTGTGGTAAAACTGTCTGTAGTTCACCCACGGGACATCCCTCAAGGAGCGCCTCACAGGCTCTGGTGGAGGTGGTGCAGCCTCCTCTCTACTGTCAGATTGTTGCTGTGAGACCAAACCTGGAGGTGAGTGTGGTGCACTTGACTCCGTGCTTGCCAAGTCGGTGGGTGTGAGGAGATCACTGGGGACAGGTGCACTCTGGTCCCCTTCCTTCTGGGCAGTTTTGGGGTTTGACTCACCTCCACATGGGACGAGCACGGGTATGCTGACATAGTGTGGATAGCGTTCTGGGGTGGTGACATCTGGAACATGCCTCAAGGTGCAAAACATCTTGTAGGGCATGTGTTCCAAGAATGATGCATCCCGACTCTCTAAGAAGTGATGACTCGTGGGATCCCAAAACCTCCATGCCTTTGAGGCATGCGAGACCCCTACAAACACACACCAGCGACCTCACAGACTCAGCTTATTGTCGCGCTGAGGTTGTGCAAACCACACGCATGCCATGGTTCCCCACACCCTGGCAGGACGAAGATCCACCTTTTCCTTGAACCACAGTTCCCATTGTGTGACAGCCTTGGGCAGCGAACCTTGTGGGACACGGTTCCACACCCAGGTGATGCACTTGACTACTTCTTCCCAAAACCCAAATGACAGCCCAGACTCAGTCACCAAAGCACGTAGAGCATTCCCCAGAGTGCAGTGCCAGCGCTCTGCCACCCCGTTCTGTTGCGGTGTGTAGGGTGTTGTGTTTTGGTGTTTGATACCTTTCGCTTTGAGCGCTGCAGTCAGTGTAGCCATGAATTCTCCACCTCGATCTGTATGCAGTTTCAGTAGTTTGCATTTTGTCTGACGCTCAGTGAGTGGGATCCACTCGATGATTGCCTGTTGAGCGTCTGCCTTTGATTTGAGCAGAAATGCCCATGAAAAATGACTGTAGCCATCTATCAGTGTTTGTACGTACTGTGAGCCGTACTGGACTGAAGGGACGGGCATTGGCCCTGTGAGACCAGCATGGACCAAGTCAAGTGGAGCCTCGCTTTCAGTGACTGAATTGGGAAAGACTCGCCCATGGGCTTTACCTTCGTGGCACTCAAGACATGTATTAACCTTTAATCCATGGGGACAGTCCTCTGGATGCAGACCTCATGCAGTGGTGTGTTTGAGCATGTCTTCTATCACGTTGGTATGGATGTGAGCCAGACAGTAATGCAGCAGTTTGGTATGCTTGGAATCAATGATTGTAACAACGTGTGCTTGTGGTCGGTTGGAGTTTGTGGGAACAAGGGGAAACAACGTGAGACGATAAAGCATGTCAGCATGTAGTGGCCCATCCACCAACAAAGTGCTAGTTGCATCAAAGAGGGTGCATCTCTGGTTTTGCATGCTGGCCTGACAATCGAGTTGACCACCAGACAACAGATTCACTTTCAGCTTGGGTACGTACAGGACACCTGCCAACCATATCACCCTCCCTGGTGCCTGAAGTGACACAGTTCCCACACCCTCCAACGCTAGAGCTTTCCCAGACCCAGTTTTCACCCCTTCCACATCAGGTGCAGCATACAGTGAGACAAAGAGCGCACGATGTGGCGACATGTGATGCGACGCGGCAGTGTCATACAACCATTCGTGCATGGAGAGATTGTGCGAGGTAGTGACATGAGTGTGACCAAGTCGCTAACCTGGCGCCTGCGGGATCGCTGTAGGCTCTGGCAGCTGGAGCTCCATGGGGGCTGTCCAGCCCATAGGTGGAGCGGTGGTCGGCTGCTGCGCCTCCGCCATCGCGGCGTAGATGCGCTATACCCAGGCCGGTGCTCAAACGGGTATTGTAGAGCTCGGCGGCACGTATTAGGGCCCCTGGTAGAATGGCTGTGGACCCATGTCCATAGGGAGCGCTGGGAGCTGCTGCTGCTGCGACAGAGGTGGACCAAAAGTAGCCACTCCAAATGGAAAGGTGCACGTGCTTCCCCTGTCCCCTGTGCCAACCAGGCCAGTGGATGCAGCTGCTGACAAAACTGGGGGTGCGGAGGTGGAAAAAACCGTGACTGCTGCTGTGGTGATGGTGTCATGAGGCGCAGAAGTTCGGGACAGGCACGCCAGAAATGACCCTGCTGTCCACAGTAGTTGCAGGTGCCTCCCCAAGCACCCCTACCGCGTCCGCACCCGCCCCCTGACTGGGAGTCTCGGCCCCCTCCGCCGCCGCCCCCGCCTCTGCCTCCTGCGTATCCCAAGCCTGGCTGGGCTGATGAGGAGGACTGATGGACGAAGGTACTAGCTGTAGGTGTGTCTGCCTCCCGTGCTTCACCCCCCAGGATATCCTCGTAGTGACTCAGTTCTTCGAACACCTCTGCTAAATCTGTGTTCTCTATGTTGGTGACGCGAAGACGCCACAGAAAGTTGCGGCAGAAGTCCCTGTATAGCTCTCCGAGGTGGAGTAAGACCGGATCGGGCCACTCCAACATGGAGCAGGGAGCCCTGAGTCCGAGAATCTGGCGGCAGATGTCCATCGTCACGTCCCAGTACTCTACTATCGGTACGCCTGGCTTGGGGTACAGGTGGCGCAGTCTGTCATGAAGAGTGATGACTGGCGCCATGCCCCGTTCCTCGTGACGGGTGGCAAGGTGCTGCCAGGCCTCGTGTGGATGAGGGGTACCGCTGCGCGCATTGGTTGGATCTTCCCCTTTCCCCGCCAAACCAAAGGTGGCAAATAGCATACGCCTGGTCATCTGGGAGAGCGTGAACAAGGGCGCTGAAAGCCCGTAGAAGAATGCGCTTCTCAGTGTCGTCGGATGACGGTTTGAGGTACAAGTCCTCAAGACCGTGCTCCGTCGTCCATGCAAGGAAAATGTCTTTCCAAGCGAGGAAGTCGCGTGCGCCTAAAGGTGGTGCCGTTAGATCCTTCTGTGACATGACCTTTGTGAGGTCGTCCCATGTCATGGTGCCGGAGGTGCCGGTGGGTTGATTTGCCGGTTGGCTCCTGGCGGGTTGGTTAGCGCCGGGCGCGGGATCGCCTCCTGGCACTGAGCCGACTACACTCATGCTTGGTGCTAGGCGGTGCCCTGGTGTGTGGGCTCTTGCGATGGTGACGGGCCCCTTCTAGAGGCCGGATCCGTCGTTGGATGTGAGAGCACGTGGGAAGAGAAGGTCAAAGGGTGGCCTGGTCATCGCGGGTCCAGGTGGGTCTGCCACCTTGCTTAGTCTTGTTTGTGCCACGTAGGGTGGCCTGGTCGTGTCCCCGCCTGCCGGCGGGTCTCTTGGTATGAGGTCTTGGCGGGCTTTGCCCCCTTGAGACCAACTCGCACGGCTCTAATGCTGCGCACAGACCTAGGGAGGGTCTGGCCGCCTAGCGCGCGACGCGGGCGGCTACGGCCTGCTGCAGTGGTTGTGGGAGCCGTCTCTGGGCTTCAGCGCTGTGGTAGAGGCCGCCGAGTGATTATCAAGCTCTCGCTAGCTAGCAATCTCCACGCCCTGCGATCAGGGCTCTGATACCATGAGATTGAGATTGCGATTCTAATGAGACCAGTCTCACTCAAAATGGTTAACCATGGAGTCAGCTAGGATTGGGATTGTGCGGCGGCCATGGAGGTTGCCCTGACCTCTCACGTCGACGAGGAGGAGGGCTACGGGGTGAGGCTCGCTAATTGAGCTCACCCGTCGGGCCGGCGAGCGGAGCTCACTGGCACTCGACCAACCTCGAGGGAAAAACCCCACTCGAGTCCCAAACATGCACACAAGCCCTACGGTGAGTTTCAACCTAACCTATTTCAGTCAAAAACAACCCAAATTCACATACAAGCCTAATCTATGTCACAAATGAAGCTGTGAGAGAAAAACATTCCACACAGCAGCAAGCTGTCAGGTGGGGTTGGGGCTATGCTACCAGGAGGGAAGCGAGCATGTGTGACGCCTGCGAGAGTGTCACAAGGCCACTGGTGATGCGTGCGCTCACAGTGCGTCGCCTCCGCTCTCTGTGTCAGCATGCCTTGCACACTCATGGCCACTCAGGAGGGAAAAACATATACAGGAAAGACTTAACAGAGGAGGGGGGGGGGGCAGAATCAGGGACAATCAAAAACAGATCGGCAAGCCGTAAAATGTTTTCAGTAGCCTTGGGAAAACCCTCATACACCGTGCTTTTTGTTGGATTCAATTCTTAATAGGTTCACATCCCCATAATCCGGATTGGGTGTTTGCATCAAACATTTATCCGTTGGGGTGGGAGAATGAGGGGCAATCAGAAACAGACCGGTAAGCCGTAAAGTTTTTCTAGTAGCATTGGGGAAACCCTGACACACCGTGCTTTTGCTTGGATTGAATTCCCAATGGTTTCACAGCCTCTCTTTCTGGAGCGGGTGTGCATACTCACGATTGTTCTGGTGGGGAGGTGGAATCAGGGCCAATCCGAAATAGATGGGCAATCCGTGAGATGTTTCTAGTAGCCTTGGACAATCCCCAATACATTGAGCTTTTTCTCAGATCAAATTCCTAATGGTTTCACAGCCCCGTGCTCTGGAGGAGGTGTGCACACCCACACTTTTTCCGGTGGGAGGGGGGGCGGAATTAGGGAAAACAAAAACAGATCAGCGAGCCGCAAAATGTTTCTAGTAACCTTGGGTATGCCCTAATACACCGTGTTTTTCCTTGGATAAAGCTCCTAATGGTTTCACAGTCCCGTGCTCCGGAGCGGGTGTGAGCATCCACGATTTTTCCAGTGGAGGAGGCAGAATCAGGGGCAATGGGAAACAAATCCGCCAGCCATAAAAATTCTCTTGTAGCCTTGGGCAAACCCTAATACACTGTACTTTTGCTTGGAAGAGATTCCCAGTGGTTTCACAACCCCGTGCATTGAAGCGGGTGTGTGAACCCACGATGCTTCCAGTGGGGGGAAAGGAAGCAAGGGCAATCAGAAACATGTAAGCAAGCCCTTGAATGTTTATAGTAGCCTTGGACAAACCCGAATACACAGTGCTTTTGCTTGGATTAAATTCCTAGTGGTTTCACATCCTCATGCTCCAGAGCGGGTGTGCGCACCCACGATTTTTCCGGTGAGGGGGCGGAATCAAGGGCATTCAGAAACAGATTGGCAAGCCTTTAAATGTTTCTGCTGGCCTTGGATAAACCTTAACACACCGTGATTTTGCTTGGATTCAATTCTTAATGGTTTCACAGCCCCGTGTTCTGGAGCGGGTGGGTGCACCCACAACTTCTCCGGTGGGGCGGGGGATCAGGGGCAATCGGAACCAGATCGGTAAGCCGCAAAATGTTTATAGTAGCCTTGGACAAACCCTAAAACACTGTGTTCTTCCTTGGATTGAATTTCCAATGGCTTCACATCCCTGTGCTTCGAAGCGGGTGTGCGCACCCACGATTTTTCCGGAGGGAGGATGCAGAATCAGGGGCAATCGGAAACAGATGGGTGAGCCGCAGAATTCATATAGTAGCCTTGGGCAAACCCTAATACACTGTGATTTTTCTTAGATTGGATTCTTAATGGTTTCACGGCCCCTGCTCCAGAGCGAGTGTGTATACCCACAATGTTTCCATTGGGGGGGGCGGAATCAGGGGAAATCACAAACAGATTGGCGGGCTTTGAAATGCTTCTAGTAGCCTTGGAGAAACCCTAATACACCGTGCCTTTTCTTGGATGAAATTCCCAATGGTTTCACAGCCCCATGCTCTAGAGCGGGTGAGGGAACCCACAAGTTTTCTGGTTGCGGAAGGGGGGGAATCAAGGGTAATCAGAAACAGATCGGCGAGCCGCAAAATGTTTTCAGTAGCCTTAGGCAATACCTAATACACCTTGCTTTTGCTTGGATAAAACTATCGATTGCTTCACAGTCCAATGTTCCGGAGCGGGTGTGTGCACCTATGATTTTTTGGGTGGAGGGAGGAAGGGGGGACGGAATCAGGGGCAATTGGAAGCTGATCCGGGAGCCGTAATTGTTTATAGTAGCCTTGGGCAAACACTTATACACGGTACTCTTTCTTGGATTAAAATCTTACTGGTTTCATAGTCCCATGCTCCGGAGCGGATGTACGCATCCATGATTGTTTCGGTGGTGGGGCAGGATCATGGGTAATGAAAAACCGACCGGCAAGTCGTAGAATGTTTCTAGTAGCCTTGGCCAAACCCTAATACATCACTTTTTTCTTGGATAAAATTCCCAATGGTTTCACAGCCCCATGCCCAGGAGCGGATTTGCGCACCCACAAATTCTTCAATGGGGAGGGGGCGGAATCAAGGGAAATCATAAACAGATCAGCCAGCCACGATGTTTCAAGTAGCCTTGGACAAACCCTAATCTACTGTGGTTTTTCTTGGATTTAAATCCCAATGGTTTCACTGCCCCATGCTCCAAAGCGGGTGTGCATATCCATGATTCCAGTGGGGGGGTTGAATCAGGGGAAATCGGAAACAGATCAGCAAGCCATAGAAAGTTTCTAGTAGCCTTGAACAAACCCTAATACACCATGCTTTTTCTTAGATTAGATTCCCAATGCTTTTTACAACGCCTGCTTCCGAGCGGGTGTACACACCCATGATTTTTCCTATGAGGGGGGTGTAATCAGGGCCACTCGGAAATAGATTGGTGAGTAGCAAAATGTTTCTAGTAGCATTAGACAAGCCCTAATACAACATGTCTTTCCTTGGATTGAATCACCAATGGTTTCACAGCCCTGTACTTCAAAGCAGGTGTGCGCACTCACAATTCTTATGGTGGGGGGTGGGGGGGCAAAATCAGGGGCAATCGGAAAACGATTGGTGAGTCGCAGAATGTTTCTCGTAGCCTGAAGCAAACCCTAATACACAGTGCTTTTCCTTGGATTAAATTCTTAATGGTTTCACAGCCCTGTGCTTTGGAGCGAGTGTGCGCACCCACCATGTTTCCGGTGGGAGGGGCACGGAATCACGGTGAAGCACCCTTTCTTGTAGTGCCCCTCTTTCAGGCAATAGTGGCACTTGCCTTTCTTCTTGCCTCTCTGCTACCCAGACTGTTGCTATTGCTGGTTGCGTGAGCCCATGGCCATGACAGCTGCTTCACTGCTGTTGCTGCCGCCATTGCGCTTTGCTGCATTGCGACACAGTTATACCTGCACCAAGTGTGTGTAGATGAAGTCCAAGTCAAGAGTCGGTTGACACTCCAGCGTCTCTCGCACTGTGTCATAGCTCGTTGGGAGTTCCCTCAACAGGAGGAGGACGAAGCGCGTGTCTTCCACAGGGTTGCCGGTCACTTTCAGCTGCTTCGCCAGCTCCTTTGCCTTGTCCAAGTACGCCTCCAGCCCTTCTCCACCCTGCATTTTCAACGCCATCATCTTCTCCTCCAAAAGCATGAGGAATGCAGGATCCTTGCTCTCATACTTCTTGCATAACGTGTCCTACTCCTCTTTTGCAGTAGCCTTGTCACTCACGTATTGAAGATGCGGGTTGGAGATGGTGTTGACAAGCAGCCTATAGGCCTGCTTGTCCTTCTTCTTCCACTCCTCATATGCCGCCGCTGCAGGTGTAGATGAACTTGCATCTGCTGCACCTCTCTGCGACGTCTTTTTCCGCCACCACCTCCGCTGCGGTGATGCCTTTTGCCTGTTGAGGTGGAGCGCGCTCGTCGTCACTCACCACCTCCCACAAGCCCCTCTCCTAAAAAAGGAGGCCGGTACGGATCTTCCAAAACGTGAAGTTGGCGCGTCCTTCCAGCCTCTCCAAAGGCTAGGCTGCTGTTACCACGCCTGTTGCTGCCATTTTGAGCTTTATTGATGCTCAGCGCTGCCCTTGAGTGGCGGCGCTACCCCTGCTTCTGTTGCTGCTTCTACCAGAAATCTGTCTGACAGAAAATGGATTGTAGAGGCCAGCAGACTGTTAATTTGGAAGAACAGAGCCCACCACTAGAAAATTCAGCTCAAAACCTTTGTGATCGACCCATGAAACAGGGTCATCAACAGGGGAATTTTAGAGATATGCCCTTTTGAAAACAGGGTATGCTGTTGCTCCTACTCCAGCTCACACCAGCCAGCTTGTAAACAGCGTTTCTCCCAAACGTATCGATGGAATGCAAATGTTTTTGCACCAATGGAAAGCTCTGGAAAAACAATTCAATTCACATGTGCTGCTTTCTAAATTTGACAAAAACACAAGAGAGTTATGGTCATCACAAGGTGATAGTCTTACTTAGAGAGAAGAGTGCAGCCCTGGCCGACCTTGTTTTGAGCATAACTCTCAATCCGACCGTTGGATCTTTGCGATCTTGGGCTCGTTGGAAAGCTTGTCTCTTTAAACTGAAGATCGGTGGTTTCTTGTCAAGATTTTACCCTAACCCATCACTCTCAATGTGGCCGCTTTTGCTGGCTGAAAGTGGCAAAACTTGGCTCTGATACCCAGTGTTGGAACTGGACGAGAGAGGGCGCCTTGAAGCAGCAAACATGTGGGACTGGAAGGGCATCACTTGTGCTGGAGAATGGTTTTTTAATCACTCAAAATGATGGAGTACATATAGAGCTAGAGCTTGGGCAAATCAGCCCTCTCACAAGCCACACTACTTAGCCATGGAGGCTAAGGCTCACACACTAGAGTCCATAATCTCACACAAGAGAGGAAACCAGCCTAGCAATCAGGCTGACCACTCACACACGACCTAGAGAGCTCGTGAATGATCTTATGGTACACTCCTCGTGGTCACATAACCCACAATCCCATGGAGAATCGCCATGTGTCCATGACTAGCACACAAGGATCTCACCTTACCTAAAAAGTAAGGAGAGGTACCTTTTTCCTAGTCAGCACACTCTGACGAGGCAACCCAAGAATCTAAGACCTTTTTTGATATTTCTCCCATCAGATCTTGACCCTAGATCTCTTGCCTTTTTTCTTTTTCTCAGGCCAAGGCATGGAGCCATCGCCCATGGTCACCCAGATATCAGCGGTCGATGACCCTGGAAACTTTGAAAATTCATATCTCCCAATCCGACTGATGGATTGGCCTGAAACTTGAACCGTAGACATTTTTCCACCTGATCTTTCCAATGGTGAAGTTGGATCGACAATCGGAGCAGGCATCTGGTATTTTCCTGGAACTTGCTCTTCTGGACCTGAAACTAAGCCGGATGGCTCCTTCTCCAACATTAAGCTCCCAATGGTTTCATAGTCCCATGCACCGCAGCGGGTGTGTGCACCAGCAGTTTCTCCGATGGGGGGCGGGGGCCGGAATCATGGGCAATTGGAAACAGATTGGTGGGTCAAATGTTTTTTGTTTTAGCCTTGGGCAAGCCCTAATGCATTATTTTTTTCTTTGGGTTGAATTCCGAATGGTTTCACATTCCTGTGCTCTGGAGTGGGTGTCCACACCCACGATTTTTTTGGTGGGTCACCGGAATTAAGGGAAAACGGAAACAGGTTGGTGAGCCGTAAAATGTTTCTAGCAACCTTGGGTAAACCCTACTACACCATAACTTCTCTTTGATTAAGTTTCCAATGATTTCATAGCCCCTTGCTCTGGACCGGGTGTGTGCACCCATAACATTTTGCTAGGGGGGGCGGTATCAGGGGCAACCGGAAAAAATTGGCAAGCCGTAATATTTTCTAGTAGCCTTGGGGAAACCCTAATGCACCGTGCTTTTGCTTTGATTGAATAAGCAATGGTTTCATAGCCATGTGCTCTGGAGCGGTTGTGTGCACCCATGATTTTTCCGGTGGGGGGGTAACTTGGGGCAATTGGAAACATATTGGAGAGCCATACAATGCTTCTTCTAGCCTTTGGCAATCCCTAATACATGGTGCTTTTGCTTTGACTAAACTACCAAAGGTTTCACAGTCCCATGCTTCCAAGCAAGTGTGCACACCTATGGTGTTTTGGGTGGAGGAAGAATGAAGGGCAAATGGAAACAGATTGGCAAGCCGTAAAATGTTTATAGTACCCTTGGGCAATCCCTAATGCACGGTGATTTTGCTTGGATTAGAATCCTAATGGTTTCTTAGTCCCATGCTGCGGGGCGAGTGTGCGCACAAAGTTTTTTTTCCGGTGGGGGGGGGGGGGGGGGATCAGGGGCAATCAGAAATGGATTGGCAGACCGTAAAGTGTTTCTAGTAGCCTTGGAAAAACTCTAATACACCGTGCTTTTTCTTTGGTTGAATTCCCAATGGTTTTGCAGCCCCGAGCGCCGAAGCGGGTGTGCGCACACACGATTTTTCCGGTGGTGGGGTGGGGGAAGGTTTCAGGGGCAATCGGAAACAGATCGGCCAGCCGTAAACTTCTATTGGTAGCTTTGGACAAACCCTAATACACCGTGCCTTCATTTTGGATTCAATTCCGAATGGTTTCACAGCCGTGTCCTCTTAAGCGGTTGTCGACACACACAATGTTTCCGGTTGTGGGGGCGGAACTGGGGTCAATCAGAAACAGACCAGTGAGTTGCAACATTTTTCTAGTAGCAGTGGGAAAACCCAAATACACCATGCTTTCCCTTGCATTAAACTTGTAATGGTTTCACAGCCCCGTGCTCCAGAGCGAGTGTGCGTACCCACGATGTTTCCGGTGGGG
>SZWC01003945.1:106686-119589 GCA_023375785.1 Penium margaritaceum | reverse complement strand
TTGGGGGGGGGGGGGGGGGGGG
Organism: Penium margaritaceum; assembly: GCA_023375785.1. Taxonomy (NCBI): domain Eukaryota; kingdom Viridiplantae; phylum Streptophyta; class Zygnematophyceae; order Desmidiales; family Peniaceae; genus Penium; species Penium margaritaceum. The sequence continues at coordinate 119,567 of SZWC01003945.1, read as the reverse complement.
GGGGGATCAGGGGCAATGAGAGACAGATCTGAGAGCCGTAAAATGTTTTTAGTAGCCTTGGGAAAACCCTAATACAGTGTGCTTTTGGGTGGATTGAGTTTCCACTGGTTTTACAGCCCCATGCTTTGGAGCGGGTGTGCGCACACACGATTTTTCGGGTGGGGAGTTGGAATAAGGGGCAGTCAAAAACAGATTGACGAGTCGTGAAATGATTCTAGTAGCCATTTACAAACCCTGAAACACAAGGCTTTTGCTTGGATGAGATTTTCAATGGTTTCACAGCTCCATGCTCCGGAGCGGTTGTGCGCACGCACGATTTCCCGGTGGATGGGCGGAATCAGTGACGATTGGAAACAGATCGGCGAGTCGTAAAATGTTTCTAGTAGAAGTGGGAAAACATTGAATAGAAATTCAACTACAATATAATGCAAAACATTCAAACAATCATTTGTGATATTATTCCTCTTATACCTTCACCACCTTTTGTAAACCATCCTTAGATTCCCCTCTTAACTATGTTGTTGGCCCGGGTTGAACCTGAGCCAAGTAGTGCTTCTTTGGAATCAAAAACAAAGTCAGAGTAGTAATCTTTTGCATAGGTTGTCAACGAGTGGATGTTCCACAATGTTTATGTTTTGTCCACAACGATTGCTCTGATCCATGAAGTTTGCAATGATCTGCAACGTTCCACTAACATTCAAACACTGACAAAGCATAGAACATTCCATGCCAGAACGTTGGACAGCCATCCTACTATGCATCATTCCGCAACGTTATGTCGACGTGGTAGAATCCGCAAAGACTGTGTAATGAAGCAGAAATCCAACGACTCTCTCGATCCATGACGTTTTCGCAACCTAACAGCAAACCATATGCCACCACGTTTGACTGACGTGGCAGAGAATCAAAGCATTCATTCAATCCACAACGTTCTACCGATGTTGCATGATTCTCGGCGTTTGCACTGTTCCACCATGACTGGGGTTTGGTGCGGATTTGTCTGGATCCTGGAAACGTTGACGTGCCGGCATCCGGTTTCTGTCTGTGGATTGAATGGACAAGTTTATTCCAGTTTGTACGGATTTTTCTTGCAATGATGACTCCCTGAATGATGCAATCATAACTTTGCAGGATGTGATTGTCTTTTTGCTTCTTTTTCATTAGTCAAGATATGTGACCCGAATCTGCAACTACTTCGCGCAGAATTGGGTAATGATGCATACGATTAAACTAGAGTCCAAGGACTCTAAGAACAAATTTCACATGGAACGCAACTTTGTCAACAACTGATCTCAACGTAAAGGGATTGCGTCATTCAAACCGTGTTGGCGAAGGCGTCACACAAAACCGCCCTTCACGGACTGGGACTACAGATCCCAGTCGAGAATCTAAGGCCTAGCAGCCCTGCATACCGGGATGGGGATCCTCGGTCTGACCTACAAGAGGCGAAGTGCCAGGCCACACATTCACAGCTGCACGATGGACGGTGGAGGAGAGCGGCGGGCGGTGGAGCAATGCAGGTGCGTCAACATGCGCATCGTCGCATTGTGCTAAGCTGAGGATGTCACATTGTCATCATCGGTAATCAAACGATGCGCACGACGAGGACGACGAATGCAAGAATCCTTTGCCGCCGGCACCACTGATATCTCCCCGTCAAACCGCGCACGCCCTTCTCCTGTGTGGCTTGACAATCCTCTTTATCATTGAAAGTTGGGTCAATTACTTCATTAGATACAGGTTTTTTATTTAATTGTCTTAGGTGATTTGACTCGCAACTTTTTTCAACGTGTTTGCAATATGTAGCTCCGATCTCTGAGCGCTAGTTACTCACTTCGTCACCGACATTGTACAAATCCTCAATTTATGCTTGAAAAACAGATAGGATCTTTCCTAGCCACCTAATGTTTTTAGGGAGAATACTGGATCTGAAGCAAAGTAGAGAGACATGTTTAGGCAAACCAAAGCCCAATCTAGGTCTAGTTAACACAAATGCTTGCTTCATAAAAACGAAAAGCTTTGGGCGTTTGCTCCATTACTACAAACCAAGGGAATCAATGAAAAAGAACATAAATGATATTCATTTCATTCCATCAAGCCATTTTTGTTTTGAATGTTTTTTGCTTTTGAACAAGTCGTCTTTATTCATTACATTAAAAGAAGTCTAAAAAAAAGAGATTCAATGATACACTTATCTGAACCAATGAATGTCAGAATTCACTTGCAAAACAAACTAGTATGCTTTCAGGAAAAAAAAGAAAACAATAAAAACAGTAATTGTATTAAACCTTACATCATTAACATACTACAGTTTATATGCGAATCATTTGAAGCCTTCCCATTCATCCCTATCTACATCGTGATGCTGCAGATGTGCTTTAAGACGTGAACTACTCCTTGGACCTGCTGGTTGTTGGTGTTAATGTGGAGGCTCGAGGTCTGGTTCATCATTGATGATGAGAGGAACATCCTCCTCATGGTCTGGAGAATCATATATGTCGGACTCAGAGTCTGATTCCTCTGAGTCATTTTTTTCTTTTTCTTTTTTGTTTTTTAAGATGGTCCAGGCAGAAAATCCCTCCCACTGGGCTCCCTTCCGGAAGCTGCTACCTTGGTGACTTCTTGATCCGCTCAGCTTGGGTCCAATTCGGCAGCGGCGTGGTCGGCGGCCGAGGTTCCATCCTTGATGGGTCATCCTCTGAGTCATCTTCATCACTTCCTCTCCCCATTGCAGCACCCAGCCCATGCCATTGTGCTGGTGTTTTGCATCCTCCTCAAGGAGAGTGAGCCACTCTCCTTGTATTGGAGTATTCTCGAGGTCGAGAATCTCTCCCGTCCTCACAAACATTTAGTGGAAATCCACGTCCTTGCTGTGGATGACCTTCCTCGCTCCTTGATCCTACAGTCTATAAGCTCTATGGGTGGTGTTGCAGCTAATGATAGTACACTTTCGTGCTCTTGCATCGAGCTTCCAAGGGCTCTAAAAAACCTGGACGTTGGCAAAGCCTGTGCAACCAAACACTTTGAGATGGGAGGCGTCCAGCAACGTGCTTGACCGTGCTTCTTGAGGCGTCTTCAGCTGCTTCGTTTGCTTCTTTTTGCCTCTCCTTCACAGAACTGCTGCAGGTGTGAGGTTCACAAGATAGATAGCTGTACGTGCTGCTTCAGCCCTGAACCTAGGAGGCCGCTTGGCAACAAAGAGCATGCACTTTGTCATGCCCAAGAGGGTCTGGTTTATCCTCTCTGCTACACCATTGTTGTGAGGTGAGTAGGGGGTATTCTTATGGTGTTCTATGTCCTGTGTCTTGATCCACTCCGTGCAAGCTTCAAACTCACTCCCATTGTCCATCCTGAATGCCTTCACCTGCTTACCACTCTGTCAATCAACCATAGCAACAAAAGCTTGTAGGTTTTTTTCACCTCACTTTCTCTTTAGCAAGTACATCAAGACCTTGCGGCTGTTGTCATCAATGCATCTGAGGAAACACTTGCTACCTCCATTGGATGGTATGCAAAAGGGACCACACACATCAGATTGAATGAGGTTAAGGGGTATGAGAACATGCACATCATTGTGCTTGAAGGGTTTCTTCTTGGACTTGCCTTGTAGGCATGGTTCAAACAAGATCTCGAATCCATCTGCCTCATCACATAGCTCCATCACACGCACTAAATCATGCTTTCCCATGAACACAATGTACGATGAGCCACATGTCCAAAGCACTTGTGCCACAGGTTCTTAGTGCATGTGTGCTGGCTGGAATGAACAGCCCCGGTGGCTCCTTTTGCTTCCAGTTTTATTGCCCCTTCTTCCACTTCCAGTGCTTATGCTTCTCTAACATGCCCTTTGTTGCTGCTCTCCTCACCATCACTCTTGACCGAATATTCAACCTCCGGTTTTTTCAACTTGGTCTACAAGACGTATTTTGCATCAATGCGGTGGACCTGTGAAACAACCTTATTGGCACAACATTAGATGTTGATGTGCTTAGTAGGGACTATCAATGCTGTCACTATTTTGATGACCGTTGTTGTGCAATGGTCACTTATCTTAGATACGGAGAACAGGTTGGCTGTGAAGGAGGACAAGCAGACTATCCCCTGTAGCTTGAGGTTGAAGTCTGTACCATTGACACCAATTGTGAGCAGCTTCTCACCAATCCCCTCAGCTGCCTCAACCTTGCCGTTGGTGAATCTCAAGTTCTTGTTGTATGGAGAAAGAGAGATGAAGTCTCTCTTCTCATAAGTGGTGTACTCGTTTGTGACTCAATCAAGGCTCTAAGATCTTGGCCTGAGTATCACCCTCCCTCGGTCAGAGGCACACTCAGCCATGAATCTTGTGGGATCATTCCTACTAATTCCCCCTCTCCATTCATCACCTTCATCTCCCTCCTCCTTGGGTACCCCGAGTCCAGTGTCCAGCCTTGCCACAGTTATGTCAGTTTTCTTGGTGCTTTGGACCCCTTCCACTGTTGCTAGTGTTGTTGTTTCCCTTGTATCCAGGGGAGGAGGCATTACGGAAGATGCCACGACTCCGTGAAGCAAAGATAGCCATGTTTGTTTCACTACTGCTACAACGCATGGCTTCATTCCACATGTACTCCAAGACGGTGGTGTAGGAAACTTGCTCTTCACTCCACTCTTCAATCATTGTGATCATAGGATCCCAACTCTCCAGCAGCGTCATCAGAAAAGTCATGGCCTGCATATTGAATTTTTGGTCCCATCACATGTCAGTGGCTTGTTGTAAGAGCACCTCAAACTTTTGTGGAAAGATGGACAACCTCCCCTTCACCAAGTCACATGCTCATAATGAGGTTCTGCAGAATGAAGAGACGGTTGGAAAGTGAGGACTGAAACATCTTGCCTAACATGGCGTACACTTTGGCTATTATTGTACAAACGCTGATGTGTGAAAGGACTAAGGGTTGTATGGAGGACACAAGAATGGTGAGAGTCTTCTTGTTGAGCTTGACCCATGCCACAAGGTTAGCACCCTCCTCCTTTGGTGTTAGGATAGTTCTGTCAAAGAAAATCCCTCTCCATCAAAGTTGAGGATGGGACAGTTGTCACCTGGTTCCCCTATCCCTGCCATCTCTACAACTAAACTTGCTACAGCTACTGCACCTCTTGATGATGCCTATGCACCTGTGTTTGAGGCCGCTGTAGGATGTTGGTGAGAAGAAAAAACTGTCAGGGATGCTGTCCTTGCATGCTCTGATCCACCATTAGTATCCACAGCTGCTTAGTACAAAGAGAATTCCAAGGGAGGTGTATGCTTTGGGTCACCACAACACCAAGGGAGCAGAATTGTGACAGAATGCAGATTACGGAAACTGAGAAAGGCTGAAGACCGTTAATGGTTAGTTGTTTTGGTAAGATTAGATCAGATTATTATAGTCTATTATCTGAGCTTTCCATCACATCTAAGCACCCCCAAAACGGAGCAGTAGAGCCCCTGCTACAGCCGTTGAAGTAACCCATGGTGGAGCCGCCCACCATGCCCACGAACGGGAGTGACGGGAGGCACTTCGACAGTGGCCTGTCGAAGCGCCCTTCCTGGCCCTCCAGCGTGGGGGAGGCTCACCCTGGTCCAGGAGACCTCCCACGTCCCTTCCTTTATGGCCCACGTGCCTTTGGAGCTCATTGAAGTCAAACTCGGACCACCGGTGGTGGAGTTATCCCATCACCAATGACGGAACCCAGATTCCAACCACCTACCACCCGAACTTCGGATGGAGCGAACTTTCTGAATTCTCAACCAAATTGAGCATTTGAATGCTCAAAACCGCATGAAAAAACCCAGGAAGTCCAAATCTTTCATCAGATCAGACACCCAACCACTCCTCAGTGGTCGGACCAGGAAAACGGCAAACGGTATCCATGGCAGGGACACTTTTGACAATCTCCCCCGTGCACCTTCTATGCCGGATGCCTCACGCTTACTCTTGCTCGTCTGCTCCTATGCTTTCAAGCCCCTCACAGCTTGTTAACCCAAGCCCTGCAAGGCTGATGACGTGCCGATCCTGGGGTTGCACCTTGGTCAAGCAATCCGCGAGCATGTGCTTTGTGCTACAATGCTGTAGCACAACCTGTCCCTTCTCTACCATGTCGCACGCATAGTGGTAGCGCACGTCGATGTGCTTTGTCCTCCTGTGCTGCGTTGGGTTGTTGGTCAGCGCGATGGAGCCAGGGTTTTCCTCTTGGACCAACGTAGGCTCCTACTGCGGCACGCCTAGCTCCCCCAGCAATATGCGGAGCCACACCGCTTCCTTGACCGCCTCGGCCAGAGCGATGTACTCTGCCTCCACTTTGGAGGTGGCGATGCAATCCTACTTCCTGCTGCACCACGAGACCGCTGCACCTGCAAGGAAGAACACATAGCCAGAAGTGGACTTCCTCTTGCCCACATCACCAGTGTAGTCCGCGTCAGTGTAGCAGACCAGCCGCAAGGGGTCTGACCTCCCCTTTCCGTCGTACTTCAGGCACGCATGTCGCGTTGCCTGCAAACACCGGAGGATACGCTTCGCCGCCTGCCAGTGTAGTGGCCCAGGGTTGGCCACGTACCTGCTCACCTCACCCACCACATAGGCCAAGTCCAGCCGAGTTGCCACCATGGTATACATGAGACTGCCCACTACAGATTGGTAGGGCACCTCCGCCATGTCCTCCTTCTCCTCTTTAGTTTGCGGCGCCATCGCCACACTCAGCTCACAGCTCGTGGAGACCGGACTGCCCACTGGTTTACAGTCCTCCATGCAGTACCGCTTCAGGACCTCGGCCATGTACTTGGCCTGCCCCAGATCAAGAGTGCGCGCCCTTCGTTTCAGTGTGATGCTCACCCCGAGGTAGTACTCAAACTACCCCATGTCCGTCACCTTGAATCTGCTACTCAGGTGCTCCTTGAGCTGCTGCAAAGCTGCCAGATCTGATGAGCACAGGATCAGATCGTCCACGTAGAGTGCGACAATCTGATGGAGTCCCTTGCTGTACCGCATGTACACAGTGTGGTCTGACTCACAGCGCTTGAAGCCGAGCTCCGTCATGTAACCGTCCATCTGCTGGTACCAGCACCTGGGTGCCTGTTTTAGCCCATACAAGGCCTTCCACACCTTGCACGCCTTGCCCTCCGGAGCATCCACCTCCTCCGGCACCTCAAGGTATATCTCCTTGTTGATGATGTCATTCAGGAATGATGTCGTGACATCCATTTGGTGGATTTCCATATCCTTTGCGGCTGCCACCGCGAGGATTGTCCGGATGCTTGTGAACTTGGCGACGGGCGCGAATGTCTCATCGTAGTGTTTGCTTTTCCGCTGTGCGTACCCCTTTGCCACAAGCCGTGCCTTATAATTCTCCACCTTGCTGTCCTTGGTGAGCTTCACATTGAACACACACTTGGAGCTGATCACTTTTGCCCCCTTAGGCCGATCCACCAACTCCCGAGTGCCGTTCTCAGCAAGGGACGCAAGTTCAGATTTTATTGCTTCACCCCACTGCTGCCCGTCAGGCCGTGCAAGCGTCTCTTGCACAGTTGTGGGCTCCATTGCGGCTGCCATCATGCACTGCGCCATGCCAACCCAGTGGCCTGTGCTTGCATCGTACCACTTTGCCGCATGCCGTTGCCTCTGGCTGCAACGCGGCAACCTTGGCGAGGCCCGCTGCTGGTCCTGCTGTTGCTCTGCTGCAACGTTGTCCTCGGCCGCGGGCTCCCCCGCGTCAGCTGCTGCGTCCTGCGCTCCAGCGGCACCTGCACCTGCTGCATTGCCCTGATACACTCCAGCACCATCATCCTCCGAAGACCCGTCATCGACCTCTACAACCGCCGGTTTCTCCTTACGCTCAAGGAGTTGGAACCACTCCCCCTGATTTGGAGATTGCGGTGCGTCGATGTTGTTGTTGCTGCCGTAGAAGCTCTGTTGCTCATCAAACGTGATGTTACGGCTGGTGATGGTGTCCTGCGCTTGTGGGTCAAAGAGGCAACACGCCTTGAGCGCACTTTCATACCCGACAAACGCGTACGCCTTTACACACGGGTCCAGTTTGGAGTCTTTTCTTTGTGCAGCCTGCACCAACGCGTGCGCCTTGCACTCGAACGCCTTCAGGTGCGCCACGCTTGGTTTGTGCCCGCTCCACGCCTCCTGTGGTGTCTTCCAGCCTCCCTTCCCCTTCAGGACTGCCGTTGGGGTGAGGTTGGTGATGTAGCACGCCGTACTCACAGCCTTGGCCCACAGGCTCCGTGGTAGCTTAGCGTCCACAAGCATCGTCCGCGCCATGGTCAGTAGCGTCTGGTTCGCATGCTCCACCACGCCATTGGACTGAGGCGTGATTGGAGTGGTCGACTGTCACTCAATCCCCTGCTCCTTCAGCCACCCTCCGCAGTCCACGTAGTCGCCACCTTTGTTGCTGCGTAGTGCTTTGACCTTGCGGCCAATCTGCCTCTCCACCGTTGCAACGTATTTCTTCAGCCAGTCCAGCACCTCGCTCTTCTGCTTCAGAAAGTGGACGTAGAGTTTTCTGCTGCAATCATCAATGAAGGTGACAAAGCACCGCACGCCCCCAATGGGCGGCGTCTTCATGGGTCCGCACACATCACTGTGCACAACCTTGAGCAGGTTCTTGGCCCGCCGTTGTCCGTCTTCAAACGGCTTGCGCTTTGCCTTGCCCACGATGCAAGGCTTGCACTTGTGCTCTACAGAATCTGCAGCTGTGTCTCCTGCACTGGTGATGTTGAGGCCGCGAACCATGTCGCGCATTGCCATCTCTTGCACAACTGTGGACGACGAGTGCCCCAGCCGCCAATGCCACAGCTGCATATCTGCTCCCCCACCTTTTGCGAGGTTGACGATGTGTGCTGGCGAGTCTGCCGCATCTGCTGCCGAAGGGATGACCTTTGTCTCAACGATGTAGAGACCTCCCTTGCGCTTCGCTTCAAGCACGACCTCGCCGCCGCCGTACATCCGCATGATTGCACCTTTTCTGTAAAAGAGCACTTCATGTCCCTTTTCTGTCAAGCAGCTCACACTCAAAATGTCAGCCAGGCCAGGGACACAATGCACATTTTGGATAACACACTGTGCCTCTTTATCACCAACCACCACCTCCACTTCTCCATCACCTTGGCTGGCCGCTAGTTCAACCTTGTCATTCGCGACCACCATGGACTTAGCAGACTTGGTGTAGTTGATGAACCCCACCTTCTCGACTTGGGTATGCTCCTCCGTAACTGCGTCAAGGCACCGCCACTTGGCACCCTTCAGGCCACGGTTCTTTGTGCCGTTGAGGAGCGCCTTCTTGCCTTTGGCGCTTTTGCCGATGGCCTCCGCCTCCTCCGGACACTCCTTGGCCCAATGGCCCTCCTTGCCACAATTATGGCACTCACCCCTCTCGGCGCCCTTCTTGCCGTCGCCCTCACCGCCGCCTCGCTTGCCGCTGCTCCTACCACCCTGCGTTTTTGTGACCAGGGCAGTTCAGGATGACGAGGGCTTACCACCGCTCGGACGGTGCACCTCGTTGCGGAAATGCTCTGCGACTGCGTCGTAGGTGAGTTTAGCCTCCTCCCAACCTCCCAGCATTGTGATGAGAGGGCTCCAACTGTCGGGTAGAGCCATGAGGAGCGCCATCGCTTGTATCTTCGTGTCAATCTTCTACCCCACATCATTGCATTGTGAGGCAAGAGACTTGATCTGTTGCATGGAGGAAATGACGTCCTCACCCTCCTCAATCCTAACCATCAAGAGTCGCTTCATTGCGAAGATCTTGTTGGCTAGGGATGTTGATTGGTGGATGCAGCAAAGCTTCTTTCACGCGTCAGCTTCCAGGTCGCAGCCGTGGATGTAGCCCCACTGAGATTCATGCAGCGCTGACAACAGGAGCATCAGCGCCTCTGTGGTCTACCTCGCAAAGGCCGCCTTCTCATCGGCCGTTGTGCTCGCATTTTGAACCTCCGTTCCCTTCATCAGTTCCAGCAGTCCCTTGTGCGCGAGGTGTATCTCAAAATGCCACCGCCACAGCCCCAATCCAGGGCCGCCCATGTGCTTATGGATGGGTGAGGACTCCGGCTTCTGCGCCATGTTGAACTTCTTCGATGGACAGTCTCAAACTGCAGCAACGACGTCGCCCAGAGCGACACTCCCGTGCGGAAGCCGTGAAGGTCTTGGTAGGCAGGTCAGGGCTGTGGGCCCATAACCCTTCCTCAGGAATGTTGTCCTGGCGTGCTCTGATCCACCACTAGTATCCACGGCTGCTTAGTGCAAAGAGACTTCCAAGGGAGGTGTGTGCTTTGGATCGCCACAACACCAAGGGAGCATAATTCTGGCAGAATACAGATTATGGAAACTGAGAAAGGCTGAAGACCATTAATGGTTAATTATATTGATGAGATTACATCAGATTCTTATAGCCTATGATCTGAGATTTCCAACGCATCCAAGCAAGCCCAAAACGGAGCAGTAGAGCCCCTGCTACGTTCGTTGAAGAAACCCATGGTAAAGCCGCCCACCATGCCCACGAACGGGAGTGACGGGAGGCGCTTCGACGGTGGCCTGTCGAAGCACCCTTCCTGGCCCTCCAATGTGGAGGGAGGCTCACCCTGGTCCAGGAGATCTCCCACGTCCCTTCCTTTATGGCCCACGTGCCTTTGGAGCTCATTGAAGTTGAACTCGGACCACCTGTGGTGGAATTATCCCGTCACCAATAACGGAACCCAGAACCCTGTCAGAAACCGGGGTGCAGTTCCAACGTGGCCCGAAGGGTCTTCACTACTCATGCCTATGTTTTCTGCGGGTGGTTCTGAGTCTAAGCGTGAGCTTTCTGGTCGCCTCACACTATGTTTCTGGGAGTTGAAGACAGTTGCAAGAAAGTCACTTTTGCAAGGGGAATGATGCAATTTTGCATTGGTTTTCTAACATAGACATGATCCAAACATTTGTAGGGCTAGTCATGAGCTCTCCAACGCACCAAACCGTGCGCGATTTGGATCACCGTAGCTCCCACTATGTTGGCCGAAGCGCAGCACCCCACATCAGTCGCTCAGTTGGCAGAGCGCACCACGTCACCCGCTGAGGCGCCCTCACACATCAAGGACCCATCAAAACGCCATTCCGGACGCGCAGATGTCCCTACACGTAGTGGTGGTGTCCCTCGCGCCTTTGGGACCTGTTTCGATTAGTAAGTTATCGAGTTTGGTGATGGGGATTGATGTGGATCGAAACCTGTTAGCGGACCTCTAGTCGGAACTTTGACGAAGTCCCCAAGCAACAAATTGTACTACTGAGTTTCGGACTCCGAGCCAGGATTTTGGCTGTCCCTCAGTAACAAACAGCACTCCTGAAATCCTGCGGATCATCCACCAAACGCCTCGGCAGATCTTGTGGAGCTAAATCCCCAAATGGCATTTTGTTACTCGTTCCGGTCAATTATTCAACGAAAGTCAAACCGCGGCCGGCTCCCAGAGCCGCCACGCACATCCTAACTTTTGGAAGCCCATATCTCCTCGTTACTAGTCCGATTCCGATAACACAGCTTCCACCGGATTCAGCAACTCGTCAAGTTTCAGGGGTAATCCTTCATTTTAAGATCCAAGCAATCATTGAGTCGCCAGATCCGTCAACGAGGAATTTCTTCTCTGTGGTGGCTCGTCGGCGCCTCCCAACGCCGCACTTGGGCATGCAGAGGGGCAATCTTCAACAATTCCACCCACCTACCACCCAAACTTCGGATGGAGCTAACTTTCTAAATTCTTGACCAAATCGAGCAACTGAAAGCTCGAAACCGCATGGAAAAATCCAAGGAGTCCAAATCTGCAATCAAATCAGACATCCAACCACTCTTCAGTGGTCGGAACAGGAAAACGGCAAACGACATCCATGGCAGGGGCACTTTTTGACACAACTGAGTGCCCCCTTCACATTGGCTGTTGCGAGCAGATGTAGGCTGATGTAGGCTGGTGTGGGATGATGTCATCTCCCAAGACGGAAAGGTACAGATGTGTTGCATTCCTCTCCTATTGGTTTTGACCTACCGATGGAGACATTGGTTGAGAGCGAATGCGCTCTTACTGCTTGTGACTTAGTGGTTGTAAGCATGAAACTTTTCTCTAACCACAGGCCTAGACCCATGACCCATTTTTAGCTGTTGAGTTAACCAACTCTGGAAGAAATGCCACAAAATGAAAAAGCTCACAAGGGTTTCTACACCTTCATCCTTTACAGTCACATGTCATGCACCCCAAACTTCATCAGGTATACACTTCACCTTCAAGAGTACTAACGCCTTAGCATTACATCTCAAGAAGAGCTCAAGATGTCAATATGCAAAGAGCATCAAGCAATGATCAGTTTATGAACATGCAAGAAAACTCCTGTACATCTGTTTTTCCAGTCCTAGAACTCAAACGCACATTTGTGAGAAGTGGCCTGACCCAGCCATATCACCAATAGACTTGCGCTATGGGCTTGATACATAAGCATCCTAGTGCCAAGGTGACAGACCAACCATGTAGCTTCCAAGAAGCTACAGATTTTCTTCCTTGGAAGCTTCTATTACAACCAAGATGTGCATATGGCCAGGATCGAACTCAGGACCTCTCACTTGGCAAAATGAACAGAATATCCAAGTAATCCATTCACCCACATGGTGTACTCACAGGTCATATCTCACATGACACAAAGCATAGTTAACTCACCCTCTAATGGATCCATGGGTGATAAACACCACAAGGAGCAGAGCATTCCTGATCCATTCTTCAACAGTGAGCAAGGAGCAAACGTATCCAACAATCCAAACACATGTAATCTCTCTCTCTCTCTCTCTCTCTCTCTCTCTCTCTCATACACACACACACACACACATACACACACACAAACACACACACACACACA
>SZWC01003945.1:83741-99419 GCA_023375785.1 Penium margaritaceum | reverse complement strand
GAGGGAGAGAGAGAGAGAGAGAGAGAGAGAGAGAGAGAGAGAGAGAGAAGAGGAGGAGGAGGAGGAGGGTCCGTGAGCATGAGCGTGCGTGCATAGAGGAACAAGGGCAGAGTGAGTAAAGTGATAAATGCTGAGATAGAAGGAAGATACCAATGCATCATCGCAGCCACACACAAAACAATATCTTGCTGCGTGTGCAACTGACTGTCTCTGCAGCGCGTTCAAACCCTGAACTCCACGCAATGCAACTGCGGGGCCGACAAGCGCAATTCTCTGTCAGTTGGTGTGAAAAACGATGGCCTGTGGAGGTGAAGTGCGCAACCGCTACTCACGACGGGGATGGTGTACTTGGCGAAGCCGGTCTCAGCCTCGTCCGCAGTGGTGATGGCATCTGTGAAGCCGACCACGTAGCGCCCCGTGCGCCACCCGTCCACGCCGTCGGGCGCGTTGGTGTTGCGGTACGCGTCCAGCTTCGCCACGGAGCGCGCGTTGAACTGGTTGATGGTCGTCTGAATGAACGCCGCGGCCGAACCCGCGCCGCCCAAGGAGTTGGTGGCGACGGCGGCCACCCTGGCGGCGTCGAGCAGAAGCGCCGCTGCGGAAACCAGCGCCAGGGAGAGGAGCAAGATGGAAGCGTGGCGAGCCATCTTCAAATTCGAGTTTCTGTGGAAACTCTTCAAAGAGAGAGAGAATTCGAACCTTCTTGTTGTCGTCGTTTTCTTAGACCTGAAATTAGTAGCGAAGAGGAAGCTTCCAAGTTTCCTTGGACTGTCCCTCAACCTGTCGCGTCGAGTTATGAAATTGAAGTACCTACTATTCGATGAAGGCCGTGCTTTATGTGCTTTGTGCTGCGTGCGCCAAGACAAGTGCCCAGTGGGCACTGCCCAGACGTCTCATTCCGCAGCCGCCAGCAGGAACTCTGCTGGCGAATCTACCCTCCGCCGGTGAGTCCTTCCTCCCCAAGCGGTTTGTGAAGCGCGACCCGCTTGGGGAGGGGACGTCCATGTGCGAAGCGCGAAACGGGAGAAACGTTTTTGGTTGTCACTTTTCCTTCGCCACATCGCAACGCGAAGCGCGGGAGGAAGGTCTGAGACAGACCTTTTCGTGTGCACGGACTTTGGGAGGGGGGGTAGGGGGAAGTGAACAGGCGGATGCAGACAGAAGTCAACTGCGGCGTAGAGGAGCGGAACGATCGACGTCGTCAGCTTTCACACTTCTTTCCGAAAAGGTGACTCGGCCATACGCATCCAAGAAAAGCAGCGACGTAGCTTGCAGCGACGAGGCTTTGCATCGCCGACCATAACCACCGCTGCGGCACATCTGCGCGTTAGCATGTGCATGTCCGAAGCTTTGATCGAGTGGGCAAAGCGCGTGGGCGCGCCGCGCGCGGATGGCCTGAGATCCGCGCTTCGACTTGGGTGTTGGGTCGGTGCTTCGGAGTACCACTTGCGCTACGAATTCTACTTCCACTTGTCTCATAGTTTCAAGGCCTGGTCCTCCGCGGAGACGAACATCATCTGCGTCGCATATTCTTCGCCCGTGACCTTAACCGCAAGTCTCCAGTTGTGCTCTTGACAATTACTGAAATGAAGAAGCCTCGTCACACAAAAGACCTCCCCGTTTTTCTTGATTTTTTAAAGATACATGGTTAGATTTTATTATAATACATATTCTATTATCAACATCCTCTTTTAATCGTGCCTTCACTTCAAGTTCATGTGTGTGGGCATTTGTTTCCTTCCAACTATGGATAATCATGCGTAAAAATCTACATTCTCATGCCTTTTAAAAAAGGTAACATTTTTAACTTCCCATGCCTCGTATATTCCCTTCCAGAATCTTCTTAATCCTGTGATCCCTTCCCATGGTTTTTTGCATGAATGCTAATAGCCATATGCAAATTACGATATCTTTGGTCCCCTTTCTCAATGGCACCAAATTTTCGTTCAAAAAAATACTGATATTATCAAATACCTCCTACTTCTCCACGTGGTCTCAAAGGAGCCTCACGGCGTCATGTCTCGCATGCCGCTCGACACTACCACCTGAGACCCTAATAATGCCTTGTTAGTTTTTCTGCTCTTGTATATGTGTGCGTCAAATATGCAGAAATTTTCATTGAAGGACACTTCCCCCTTGGACGCGTGACAAGAATGTTATGATCCCTCCAATTTCCTTATGCTACACAAATTCTACCTACCATATTGATGCTCGTATTCATGCAAAGAAGGCCACTTAAGTTATTCCATGTGTCACATAATACATTCATTTTTTTTCTAAATACACGAAGGATAAATCGACCCAAGGGCCTAGGTTCTTCTTGACTCCCACGAAGTCACCCTCCTGTCTATGGGCATCAGCGTGGAGGCCCACGTTTGAGCGGCAATTGACACAAGGCCCCACTGGATTTTCCTCTTGGTTCAAAATTCATGGAGTGGCTACTGGTTGACGACTGCCTGTTTGAGAAAGAACTGGTCTGCACTTCCCACAGGCATAACGTTTGGTTCATTGTGAAAGTTCGTTCAACAATAAATGGAAAACGTCAATTATGAGAACAAACTCAACTATACACAGGCCTTTGACGTCCAAACCTCATTTGGAACGATTCGTGCTTCGCAATCATGGTACCTGGTGTGCGGACCTAGTGAATGAGTGTAATTGGAAATAGATTAGCGGTGCGTCCTTTGCTTTCGTTTTAAGACGTTGCATGAGTTCGCCTGCAACGTGGCGCGACTTTGACATATAGGAAATAGGCGAAGGGCCCCTTCATCGCTGAGATTGGCCGGCGGGGCTAGATTCTATGACTCCACCGGCCAATGCAGTGATAAACTCCTCGGGCACAACGTCTATCTCCCTTTCGTCGTTGTCCACCAAGACGAAATCTGGTATGTTCGGAGGTTGGACCACGTGACCAGCTTGCGTTAACAAAAAAATTTCAATACTCAAGAACCTAAACAACCATCTGCCCCAACAACTCACTGCAACAATCGAGGATCTATGGAACACACCTACAAGAAGTACTCGCCAAGAGGAAAAATCAACTCTCGATTGATCATCAGATCCAAGTAGAACTCTCAAGCTGTTAAATTCTCCAAATTCAAAAGGATAGATGGTTTATATAGCGCTGACATCTTGGTCGTGTATTTCACCGTCGTTGTGGTAAAAAACCATCGAAACAATATTTAGATCATGAACTTTCTCTCACATGGCAGGACATTGAGTTAGTTGTCCAAGCGGAAGGACAAGCTGCTACCAATGAATGGCTCATGCAATGGCTCAGACATCGTCAAATGCAAACATTCTATCGCTTGACCGGGTTCATGCGACGCAATAAGACTCACCGATTTCACCAAATAGCATGAAGCATTTGCAACCGTCGATCTTGCACGCTTAACAAAGATGAATGTAGATTGTGACGCACAAAAAGCTCTAACGCCTACATCATCAGACCAACTTGGCATAGTATGCACGATGCTTCCGCAAAATCATCACCGCCAATGACATCAATCTTATCAAGCTTTCTTTCCACTGCAACTTCAGGCACGACACTCAACTATATGTTTGCCACCCAATACGACCTTTGGGGCATGATCATAAAAGTTGAAGAGATCAAAAGCACCAAATAAAATGCTGCGACGTAGGAAAACAACCGATGGCCACCCCCAAGGCAACCACACTTAGCGCGATGGAGGGAAGTCTCGATCAACAAGGACCTCCAGCACGAAGTAGATTCGCAGTGACAAGTAAGGAGACCAACGGCTGTACTGGACTTGTAAGAAACAAAGGCACATGGCACATAAGTGTTAGAAGGGGTAGTATCACGTAAGGAAGATGGAAATCTGCAAAAGAATTTCGAGGAGAAAAACACGGCAGATGGCAGGAGTAGATTGTGACAATCCTGCCTGGTAAAACAAAGGGCGAAATAGCTATAACATCCACATTCCCGAAGGGCGGACCACCCAATATCCAAACGCGGAATTCTATGTCCCCCATATCCAGCAGCTTAAAGTATAACAACGACGTATCCAGCTCCCTCGCCATGCGCGACCAGCGACATGCGTCGCTGATCGAGCATGGCGAGGAGGGTCATGTGACTGTCGCTCGATCGCGACCCTCAATCCCTCGCGAGATCGCGATCGAGCGATGACTCATTTTTTTCGATTTTCTTTTTCGACACGCAAATCCCATATTACGATTTAGGGTTTTCTATGTTTTGTGCGGGCGGAGCCCACACAAAACATAAAACCCTACATCGTGATAGGGGATTTGCGTGTCGAAAACAAAGTTAAAAAAAAAGGGTCATCGCTCGATCGCGATTGAGCGAAAATGCCCATGTCAACTGTTTTTTCCCATGGCACACAAAACCCCTTAGGTTTGCGAGACAAACACCTTCAAACCCAACCCCGAATCACATTCGGGGTTGAAGGTATTATTTTCTGTGCGGGCATCTGCTGGGCCCCGCGGCAGCGGGGCCCAGCAGATTCCCTTCCAACGCATGGGGCGTCTCGGACCCCTCACGCAAACCTCACGCAAACCCCTCCCTCAGGCAATCACAAACACCTCAAACATGGGGTTTGTGATTGTTCAAGGGGCGCGATGACATCATCCATCCGAAGCTGCATTTCATGCAGCGACGGCATGGTGTTCGCGCGCTTTTTTTTTTATACGTCGTTGTTTTTCTGCGCCTGGTGGATGTTTCGTTGTTAAAGTGCTTGCTCGCTGGACATGGCGTTGTTAAAGAGCGGTCACTGGATATGGGAGGCTTATACACGAAATCGATGGGTATATGGTCACCCCCCCGTAAAACAAATATTTGCCAACCGATCATTCAAATGAACGGGTCAAAATGTCATACATAAGATTTCATAAGATCAAAGGTTTTCACAAGGGGTACGATGACGACCAACAAGTGATGCTATGACAATTACAACAGAAGGATTGCAAAAGCCAAATACCAAGGCCTAAACTGGTAGAAGGAGGAGCTTCTTGTGTTTTCACAAGAAACACAATGGCCCAGATGACGGGTTCACAGACCAAACCGGGGGTATTTGATGGAAAAATCTGTATGGGTGGATGTTTTTGGGTGCTCGACAAGCATCTGTGGACCGTCGACTTTCCAAACTACTCCAATTGCAAATCGACAAACTAGAAGATGATGACGACCAAGAGAAGTTGTCCATTAAACAACCACAGAGTCATTCCTTAAGCAGATGTTTTGTGTTGGGATAACATGCAAGTGGTGTGGAGCACCCGCAGGGTCTACATCAACAACAAATGAAGAAGCCGAATCCTACCAGTTATCGAGCAACCCATGACAGAGTGACCGTTAAACGGAGTACTAGACAAGGAAGTTGCTGAGAAAGTTTTAGTTGCTACAACCAGATGTACGCCATCAGCATCAATAAACGTGGCTGAGCTGTGCTTGCAACGCAATACATAAGCACGATTGTTTCACGTGGAACCAGGAGCGGGAATCAAGTTACCTAACAGAGGAGTTTGGAGGGGATTTTGCCACAAAGTACCCCAACAATTGCCTTTATGGTACAGTGTAGATAACTAGAGAGATACTATGCCATGAAATAGACCAATGGTCAGGGGAACACATCGGATTAGCGACCACAAATCTACTAGGCTGAAAAAGAAGCTTGACAGTATCCTTAGTCAGGGCTTTACCACGCCATCCACGTCACCGTACGCAGCTCTGGTTCTTATCATAAATAGAGTATGGGAAGTCATGAATGTGTGTGGACAGCAAAGCCTTGAGCAGCATTACCATTAATGGCCTGTACCTTATCCCGCGAGCAAGAAGACATTTCATCCAATTCGGATGACCAAGAAACTACACCAGAATTGGCTTAAAGATGGTATCATTAGATTTGCATATCTGGTTAGCACGTTGGTATTACCAAATTGTTTTGCTACGTGCACTTCGATTTCACAGTTATGCTAACTAGATTAAAGAACAGCCCGACAACATTTTTCGGCAATACCTTGGCGGCTTTGTCCTCGCGTGTCTCGATGACATTTGGGTGTACACCGACACGTTGAAGAAGCATGTTGGTCATCTTAAAGATGTTCTTGAGGTGTGAAAAGATAAATGCTGCACATGTAATCTCAAAGTGGGACATTAGCCACCAATGTATGGGCTTCTTTGGTCACAACACTGACTATGGATGGATGGATCACAATAGGTCCAAAGAAATTCAAGGCCGTCACTTACTGGCCGATGCCCTCCAAAGTTTGGAAGTATAAATGCTTTTGATTTTATGTAAACACTATCGTCAAATCACGTAGGATTACACCTTGATACCAGCATATGCCTCCAATCTCACTTGTAAAACAACCTAGTTGATTTGGAGAAAAAGAAAGAAAAAAAAGAAGATATCAACTCTTCAAGAAATGCTCTAATCTTGGTGCCAGCCTTTCACAGGGCAGATCGAGCAATGGAGTACATTATGATCCCAACACATCCAAGTGGGCACCTTGAGCCATTGTCCTCCAAGAAAACGCCTTTGGACAACAACCAATGGCATTAATGTCAAGAAATTTGCATGGATTAGAGCTTAACTACATGGTGTATGAGAAATAGATCTTGACGTTCATTCAATCACTTAGATTGTGGCACACTATGTACAGTGCCAACGATGTGTCTTCCACACTTATTGCTATGCACAAAAACATCATAAGACACAACTGAATCTTGGTTGTCAAAAGGTTTGAAAGATGGAGTCCCTCGGGTACATTCCTGACCATGAAAATGAGAACATATCCTGGAAAAAAAATCCATTAGTTTCTATGCGGGAAACCATATGTAATGGCTGATATCAGCATGTTGCTCATTGAACGAGACCCATACCTTTCTAGGCTTTGTGTGAAGGAGTACGAGGAGTTTGGCAGGTACGACGTGATGAATTTCTGGTTTGATAGACAATATTAGGGATGATGATTCATATGTTAGGTTGGTTTACTATCTAGCTATAAGCTGCATTACATGCTTGTAGAAGAGTGATTGGAAGTCGGTCCAAGTGGATAAAGTGGCAAGGAAAAATACAAAGATTTCTCTTGAAGTACAATTGACGGGACAAGATACAAACCGTTGAAAAAAACTGCTACAAGACGTGTGGCGTGTGCCAATGCCTTCAGTTGAGAGAAACCAAATCCCCGGGTTTACGTCAACCACTACCAGGATCCAAGATCCATGGTCAGACATCTCCATATGATTTGCGACCATGATTCCTGTCACACCTGAAGGCTTTCACACAAACCTTGTATTGGTGTACCTGTTCCCAACTATGCCGCACTTCATTATAGCTAGGAAGATGGTTGCCGTTAAGAGAATGGTGCAGATGTTCCTAAAAAACAAAGCTCAACTAAGGACGTGTCCTCCTCCATCACAAGCAACATGGATGGGAGATTCTCTACAAGATTCTGGCTGGAGCTCATGACTCGCAACGGATTTCCGATCCAAGTATCAATGTTCTCCCATCCCCAAACTGATGGAAATATTGAGCGCACCAATCAGAAGGTCAAACAACTTCTACAAATACTTGCAAGCCACGTGGTACTGTATGTGTGATCATATTTCACCGTCAAGCTAGCATGCAATGTTGTAACAAACACAGCAAATGGGTGAAATTCCCTTCAAATTTGTTTATGTCAAACCATCCACAACCTTGGCATGTTTACAGAGCTCAAGAAACATACAAACAGTCAAACTTCCTCACCATGTAGCCACACACTAAAAAAAAACCAAGTGTTAGTTAAGCGAGCAGCCAAAAGCATTGGATGGAAACCCAATCCCTTGTTGGCGATTCTGTCCTACTCAGCTCTTTGAATTTCATGTTGCATGGACAGGAATACGTAAATCTCAAACCTAACTACTTGGGATTGTTCATGATCAGATAAACATTAACATCTGTCGTTGTGGTTCATCCACCCAGTGTACCATGTTTACGACTTAAGCCCTGCCGTAATCCCAGTGAGTTCTTCCCAGGTAGAGATGTGATCCGCCACCACCTCTCAAAGCAAACAAGAATGTTGAGTGCAAATTCAAAGATTTAATTGGACACTGTCCATGAGGAAATGCAATAGAGTATCTCTTCAAGTGGCAATACTATGATGCATTACACAATGATTGAGATTCCTACAAAAACCTGCACGAAGTTGATCAATAACTGATGGTTACTTTAGCCTGCATCAACCTGTTTTTCGCCACATGCAAGGTAATTGCTGGTAAAAGTGAGGAAAGTGTTACATCCCTTGCGTACACGAGTCTCAAAGCTTTCGACGTGGACATTCCAGTTCTTTGTTACTATGTCCTAGTGCACATTGGACTCCAGCTTTCTACGCAATTTGGCAGAGGAAAGTTTTCCACTTGCCCCAACCTCCAGTGTTCATTTTCTGAAGGTTACAGCAGGTTGTTCCAATGTATAGCGGATCCTAAAGAACTAGTATAAAGTGGAGAACTTCTGGTCTAGTTTGGCAGACTTCTCTGCGACACTTTACTCTTATGAGAGATGGTTCTCGACATTCTCAAATATCTCCATATTCTTCATGGGTTTTCTCAAATCTGACTCTCATGAAGCGACGGTGCATACACCACTCCGCTCCATAACCTAGGATCTTACATATGCCTCGTTCTTGTTTTGCCCTTGTATATCTTCTTTTGACAGTTTTGTTCACACATCATCAAAACACACTTTGTGTGATTTATGAACCAATCTACTGCCCCAGTTCCTCAAGTTATCTTTTTCTTTGTAACTTCTACCTGTTCACCATCTACGTTCTGCTTGAAGTAATGTTACCCCTGAGAAAAACTCATCTGCTTTCCTATTTCCATTAGTTTTAGTGTAATTTGTTTTCATGGAAAGCTTTTGTTCTCTCTACATAGGAGCCACATAAATTCAACCATATTAAAAAATAATGTGGTCTTATTGAATGGAAATAACTGTAGATCATAGTATAAATTGTTATCCTATTTAATAAGTTGTATTGAATACACAAATACTTCTTAAAGATATCAAGGCATGGTGGTAGGTGCTCTGGAGAACCTTTTACATTGGTTCCGCACACCAAGATCCTAGATCTCCGTGATTAGGTTTGTTCCTTATTGCTCGTGGCCTGATGCATGGATAGTGTAAGAATGCTGATCCAACGTGATGGTAAGGTATGCCCTACTGCTATACAAGTATCCTCGTAGTTTAGCTAACTATGTGAAGACAGAATACAAGTGTTCTGAGTTTACGGTCAAAATTGTAAGCTGTTGAAAAACCCTCTTCACTATTACCTCCCTCGTGTACGAGGGTCGGTAAACTCCGCAAGTGGGTGTACTTAACACCTGATTTATGGCCTGCCGTGTAGTAAACTCCATGTTTCTTACGTTCATTGGCCGTTGGTATTTTTCCACCCGCCCTGACCTCCAGTGATCTGTTCCAAAAAAAATTGAAGGAAGAAAGCACATCCACGGGGGTCAACAGAACTGTAGCATATCATATTGATGTTTTGATACTCTTTGGTTGATTCATCAATGATGCTATAAATCTGTGAAGATGTGCTTTTTTTATTCTTGACATTTCCTCACTTCTCAAAATGATTTCTTTAAGTAGCCATTAAGGACGCAAACTCAAACACAACACCCCGCTCCAACAACCAAGTTGCCAGGTATGCCTCATTCTTGTTTTTGATATTCTGTAAATGTACAAGAAAGCTCTCGTTGCAACATGTATGGTCTGTTTTGCAACTAACATCTGGACCCAAATTGTAGGTCCTCAGAAAGTGTAGTCCAAGGAGGAGAGTGACTGGCCACCTCAGCAATCTTGGTTGAGACGGGTCGCGGCCAAACGGATAGGCTTGTCGTAGGGCATGGCTGGAAACATGCAACCTAATCTTACTCATTCCACGTGGCATTGCCACATCAGAAAGAGGAACTTGACAGCGTTCGAGGAGTGGAGGATGAGTGATGCGGTGGATTTTCCATTGTTGCACTCCTTTCGCCTCCAGTCCGCCCAAGGGTTATACTCCGGGCTACAGTCAAACTAGACTCTAGCCCATACATGTTTTCCCAGTCTTTGGCTCCTCGAAACGTGAGCGCGAGTACCCAATGTACCTGATAAAAATTTAACAAACGTTTTCAAGCATTAATCCTCCCCCTTTCCTCCTATCCGTCCTCGTTCATCTTTGATCACAAAGGTTTGATCATCAAGTACTTCATGATAGAGATTATGCAAGGAGCGCAAATAAGATAAAACGCGTGAAATGCTTTCATCCACAACACGGTTGCGTCATGTTCACGCACAATCAATCACATACTTGTGGCTTTTGTGATTACGGTCTTTTGCGTACAACATCGGGTTTTGATCCCATGATCTCTTGGCTCTTATTAAGGTAAGAAACATACAGTCCTTTTCCATTCTTCACGATTGTTGTGAGTCTCCACAGAAGACTCATCACATGTGTGTATTAGTGGAATAGACGATACCTTTTGGGATGTAAACTTTCAACAATATCTTGCCAGTTTGGGAGAAGTTGCATATGACGAATATTCCTGACTTCCGTGTGGTACGTGTTTAGCAAGCTGTTGTGGTGACAACTCCTCCCCCTTTGCAAGGAGTTTCCCTGCAAAGATTTAACTAGGCATTCACAAAAAACTGTCTAGGTACACACAACACCTTCCATGTCGTTTAGACGTGATCTCTTCTAAGGTTGTGTTTCCAAGGTGGTACCTCCCCGCAACATTTCTTATGTGTGCAATCCAGTATGCGGACATCAGTTTTCTCAATTTGCAATTACGTCTTCAAGAAAATTCATATGTCTACTATAACTCTCTCAACACCCATGGGTTGGTTGGCCAGACTCAACCAAGCTCCACTAAGCCCACGCAACTTGCATGATAGATCAATCTTAGAGTTGGGAGGCATTAAGGTCTTGACAAATGGGTTCTGAGCATACCTGTTTTTCATTTTAGAGATTGCATTTATCTTCAAAGGAGGCGGCATTAGTCATCTGGCATGCACAATTGCTTTCAAAGTCCGTCATTGGGTATGAAAATGCTCCGACCTAGATGATCTTTGTCGAAACCATCATCCCCTCGTTTCTTTGAAAAGTGGGCACCATAGGTTTCCACTTACGTCCCTGTCAAAAGCATGTCCCTCTACGTTTGTTGAGATAAGCAATCTCAACGATCATGCATCGCATCCACAAACAAAATGTTCAAAAAATGATTTTCATGGAACGGGTGTACCATGGTCACAATTGTTGCGGCAAAAGCTAAGAAACCTTTCTGATGTTAATTCCTTGTCATTGTGATCAAACACTTCCGAGTGACGTCCGGTGATCCCAAAACAACCAGTTCCTAAATCTTTCTATGTTTATGTCATGATGTTTTAGGGTTCTATTTGGAAACCCGTCAATGGATTGTATTTGCCAAGTCACAGTAATTCATATTGCTTCAATATACTCTATTGTGTGCATTCGATTATCCCACTCAACAAAGTGTCTTCCATATGCATTACCCAATACACACGTAGAGGGAGTCGCCCTCATCAAAGACAGCCAAGAAACACCCGCCGTAGTGGATACCACCACAACAACACTGAGAAATGTGTTGTACTTGCATTTGGCGATGTACATCAATTGAACCACCCTGGGAAACCAAAGGATTTCAGTCGCTTTACCATGACCTTTTGGGTCATTGAAGCGCGGTTCGACAAAACCGTAGTCACTGCCATCTTGTTTGCTTTGTTCAAAATAAAAAGATGTTGGCTTTGTTTTGCACATTGATATTGCATCAATATTGTGGATGCTACACCATACCTTTGGCATGATCAGAATCCATCTACACAACGTTTAAAGGGCGTGACGTTCAAGACTAGTGAACCGTGTCACAATGCTCTCAAGTTTGAGATGTTAGTTAGAACATCGAAAGAGCCTGATGAGAAAGATCTGTTGTCAAGACCCATCATGAAGAGTGTCTTCACATAAACATTTGGTTACGATACACTGGTCATTACTGTGTCGTAGTGTTGAGCATGACTCATGATGTGGTTGGTCAGACAACCAATAACTGGATGCAAGCACCCGTTTAGCATAAGCAGTTTGCTTATAGGTTTTCTCCATTTTCATAAGCTTTAGGCACAAAACCTAGAACATGACGTGATCCCAATAATGTGTAGTTGGTTTGTAAAAAGCTATGATATCACCATATGACTCTGGAATTCCAATAGTTGGAAAAGATTATCGCATCTTTCCTCTTGGGTGAAATTTTCACAGAACTGTGGATGAACTCGAGTCACTAACATCGATTCACACACTTTTGTCTATCAATTTCCATGTTATGTTCACTCATCGTGTGATGATACACCAAAGGTGTTGCCTTAAAATCTGTTCACCTTTGACATTAGGCTGATCTCATCCTATGCTAGAAAGTGACACGTGTAGTCTTCAACCACTGCACTGTGGCATCGTAGATAATTGAGAATCCATATGAGTACCTCCATCCCTCTCATGTGCATTTACAACTCCCACTGACAACCATTCTTGTTTTTTTAACAGGGGTTTTGGTAGACTCATGTACCTTTTCAATTGTCGGTACCTGTCGGGTACAACAGTTTATATACATCACTCACCGAGTGATAGGGTTTCAATGATTATTCCATTGAGTGTTTACTGAAGGGTGTCATCCTTGATGCACTCAATCACAAATAGATACATAAATCCGTCACAACTAATGATGCACTGAATCTCTGAAAGGTACTGATGCACCCAGTTCACAAAATGTACAAGTCATATGGTGGTAATCTTCAAGTATTAGAATCGGCGTGCTAACACACCAGGTTTATTCAACATCTCATGTCATGATACGGGATCATTCATCAATTGATCACATCTGCGTTTGAACATTGTACCACAATGGGACATGCGACTGTTGTAGAACACGTCATGCCCCCACCAAATGACTTCTTTGGTGAAATGGTATCGTCATTTCATCCAAAACATCAGTCCATATTGTCAGCTTGAACAAATGTCACAAAACCATTGTGATCGTTTGTCCATCCAACGTGTCCATAACTTGATGTTCTGACTGACGCACCAAAAGTTAGTGGATAAGGTTTTTGTGCATGTCGTGTACGTTTTTCAGGCATGCCATGTACCCAATTTCACATCATTAAACCACAATGGTATGAATTGCATTCCTTCAAGAGGGGTTGTCTTTGGCACTTGGTCATGTGCGCTGATCTCTTGCGGTCATGCATGCCATGGATGTTGTGGAACTGGTGCTCAACCGATTGGGCTGTTGTGGTACGTTCCATATATGGGTACGGAGCAGTTTGCCCAACTTTAGCATGGTCCAGATTCCAGGACATTATCTCCATCACACATGTGATTGATCCGTTGATGTTTTTTTTGTACTTAACTTGGAAGTATCTTTCCATGCTTTTACCGGCATGTGCATTGTTTTCAGCTTCAAATGGTCACAACTACCGGTGACGACTGAGATCACTGTATTGTTTATACGCTGTTTGGGTATACATATGATGAGCACAGTTGCCAGTGTTTGTTTCTGTACATGCCTGCCGGTTCTCCATTTGAAGAATGCAATAGTAGGACCATCCTCGACCTTGTCAAGATGCTTTGCAAACTTCGGAAGAAATGTTTCTTGTGCTTGGAACAATGCACTAGAGGCACTTGCGCGTAGACCAACTCCGCAAGTTAATCGTATGCATTGACTTTGTGTTCTATTGCAAGCTAACATGACTAGGTCACGAGTTGTCTAGACCTTGTCACTTGATGCAAGTGGGTGCGGGCGGCAACCATGTTATCAGTGCACTTGGTATCTTATAACATGTGTAGTACCATTGGCACTAACATGGCCATTTCCACCGGAACTCACGGCCACAGTGCATTCGGCACTCACATCAGTGGTGCATTCGGCACCCATGACAAAAGTGCAACCAATAGCTTTTGTCAATCGTGGAATTTGTGGTTTTGACAATGTTACAGTTGGCACTTGTGTCAATGTTTTAGCCGATGCACTCACTATCCATGCAATAAACACTCGTAGAAATTGTGCGTTAAACACTCGCGTGAATGCTATGATTGCATTCTCCATGTTGATCATGTTCCAAGTGCAGCCGGCACTTGTGAATTTTCGTGCCATCAACCTTTGTGCGGGGGATTCCACCATCGCATTAGTCTCAGGTGCAATCGGCAGTCACATTCTCCTTTTATCAAAATCAAAATAAAACGGCTTACCCGACATCCTTGGTGCAATCGGCACCCATGTGGATATGCAACTAGCAAGTTTTTTTTGGTCATTTGTTGCGTAGACCATAGACATTGTATTTAGAACTAGAATCCTTGACTAAAGCAAAAGTGATACACCTGTATAAAGTTTTACATCAGCATCTGTGCAATCTTGTTTTGCATTATTGCGTTAAGTAGATAAGTTTTCAAGCGGTCGAATAACGTACGTTGCCTTCATTGGTTTTTCTTGGGAATTGAAGATTTGTCCCAGAGTATGTCACTGTTGTGGTGTCGTAGCCCGATGTATGTAGTAATGCCCCTTTTTCTATAAAAAAACTGGTTGGCGCATGTACAATCCTCATTGAATCATGTCGTGGCTTCGAACTGTCACCCCTTCCGGGCTTTCTCATGAACAACCCCAGAAACTAGGGCTAATGCAAAAAATCAATGCAATTTCAGTACTAGATTTTATCCAGTTAAAGTAACTCTCTTTTGTTGCATTACAAATGCCAGTTTTATCACGTGGAAAAAACTGTTTCTTTGAAAACGAAATGCAGAGAGAGAGATCAATTTTCTCCTTTATTCCCTTGACAGAGAAATGGGTTTTGAAATGTTCCAGAACAGTTGTGAAAGATTGCAGAGCTCAGTTGCTTTTTTTACCACTCTATGATGGCAAACCCATGACCAAAACATCCAATCTTAGGCTTAATCGAGGAAACCGTCCTCGCCTCTAGTGCTTCTGGAACCGAGAGATTTTTCGAGATTTTGGAGCTTGTTTTGATTTTCAATTTGGTATTTCCATCGCCTAAAATGGTTGCCAAATCTAGAAAACACCTTTCAAGCTAAATTGAACCGGCTGGGTTCAAAACATGTGAAATCTAGGAGAATTGTGTCGTACACAAAAACGGATAATGGTACGGGCAGTGGAGTCAAACTTTTGCCCATTCATTTTGTGGAGTTCCTGGTATCCAGTGCGTCACTTGTGCACATTTTTACAACAGTAAACCTATTAAAATCGTGGATGTGCTAGTGTGCCAGGCCATGCGTTTTAGTGTTGGAAAGGAGGGAGGAAACTTCCTTGCCTCCTTCTTCCTTGGAGTATCAGCCATTTTCAGAGGAGTCGGGAAAAAGAGGTTTCCTCCTGGTCCCCCCCTTGGGCGGTCGGCCCTCTGCGGGGGAGGGGGGAGGAGAGAAGGGATGACACCTCAATTCCCCCCCCTTGGCCCGTCGGCCATGGGAGGGGAGGGGGGGAGGAGTGGCAGGCATCCCATCTCCTCCCCCTTTGGCCATTGGCCTGTGTGAGAGACGGTGAATGAGGAAACATTCCATTTCTTCTTCACATGCTGGAAGCCTTCAAGAAAGGGAGGGGAGAGTGGGAGACGTCCCCTCTCCTCTTCCTTTTCTGTTGGCCCACATGAAATGGGGAGGGGTGGGGGG